>JAGFNQ010009549.1:0-50217 GCA_024364735.1 Boesenbergia rotunda
CATCGTCGAGGATCCGTGCGACTGGATTCTCGAGGCCTGAGGCATCTGGCGACCCGGAAGACCAGATGGCGGTGGAATTGTCTTCGCCGGTGACGATGAGTGTACCGTTGGCGGTCAAAGAGAGGCTGCCGGAGAGGGTGGTGATTGGGCGTCGACGGTTGGCGACCCACACGACGGTTTGGATGGAGATGCTGTTGTACCATATGCCGACGTAGCGGTTGGTGGAACCGTTGGGGCTGAAGAAGCCCAGCCGGAAGCTGCCGCCGGAGGAGACCAAGGCAGTTACTCCGTCATCGAGGAGTGGTCGATCAGGGGATAAGGTATCCACCCCATTGGAGACGGAGCAGGCAGACCAGCTGAAGAGGAGGAAGAGGAGGAGGAGAGCGGAGGAGTGAGAGCGGCTGATCCTTCTCCCCATTGTTGATTAATTTTAAAATGGCAATGATTTCAATATAAAATCTCGAAACGTTGATTTCAATCATTATCTTAAATAAATATTTATGTTTTCTGGAAAGAAAAAACGAAGCAGAAGGAAGACCTTGAATTTTCTTTGCTCGTGAAACACTGCCGTGTTATGTTGAATTAATATTGAACACAATTATGGTTTTACTAATTTATTTATCCTTCATAAAAATAAATGATAGATAGATGTGTCTGACTTTATCAAACTGAATTTTCTTTCCTTTTACTTTTCTAATAAGTCTTCCTTTCCAGTGGCGTTCCTTCTTTTTAGGGCTGCAATCGAGCCGAGCCGAGCCGAATATCTGAGAGTTTGAGTTTGGCTCGTTTATTATCGAGCCGAGCTCGAGCTTAATTTATCGAATATAGTGATGGCTCGCGAGCATATTCGAGCCTAATCGAGCCCTAAACGAACTTACCAAATATAAATTATTAATTAAATTATTCATCAATCTATTAAAAAAATAAATTATATATTCTAAAAAAATATAAAATATTTACTAAAATCTATGATTTTATTCATACAAATGAGTTTTATTGGATATTTTATATTTATTAAATGTAAAAGTGTCAAAATTATATATTTAATGTTAAATATTAATTTTATATTTTACGAACTAGCTCACGAGCTTATTAACGAGCCTGTTCACGAGCTAACGAGCCGAATACTGCTGAGTTTGAGTTTGGCTCGTTAATATTAACGAGCTTTATTAAACGAGCTCGAACGAGCTTCTATCGAATCGAGACCCGAATAGCTCACGAGCGGCTTGACTCGTTTACACCCCTACTTCTTTTCACTGATCCCTTGCCTCGGTCCTGTCTTGAAGAACAATGGGGACGAGCGTGGATGTGAACTAGAAGAGGTTGGGGCTTTGTCATTTTGAATTAAATTTAAATCTGATTAAGTCAACGTTCTTTGATTCACCTTCACTGGCCCGCCATTATTTGACTTTTTAACCTTGTGAAAGAACTATATATGACTTTGATTTCCTTCTTTAAAAAAAAAACTATGATCCCGGTGCTCACGTCAGTAGACCTTGACTTTGATTTGTATCTTATTGAATTTGAAAGATTTTTCCCTGTATTTCTTCAGAAGCATATCAAGATTGGTGGGAATTTTATTTTTTTTTTTAAAATTTAATTTAATTTTGACAAAAAAAATGGGAAAAGCATAGTTCTTTTTTTTTTTTTAATTATCAAAGTAAACCCCGTCTTTTTTTTTTTTTTTAATGTCTTCGTTCTCAGAATTCATACTGTGCCCTCCCTTGTTGCAGCCGGTGCTGCTGCTGCTGTGTTGCAGACGGCAAGGCTGATTTCTGGCGACCGCGACCAGAAGAAAGAGAGGAGCAGCCGATTGCCGGCTACAGTGCGATCTTGGGCGTCCAAAGGTCTAACCTTTTTACTCTTTTTTCTCACAAGTATTTCTGCAACTGTGAACTCGCAATCAATCAATGCTAAAGGACTCTCAGAAACGCTAATGGCTCAGAGCTGACACATATCCCTTCGCAGTCGCCGTTTTCAAGGAAGGAGATCGGGAGGTGGAGATAAGAGTACTGGATCTTGGCCCAGGAGAGGGACGAGAGCGAGACGGCAATGGAGGAGAATAACCAATCCAGACGTGGAGCCAAGCTACAAGCATGGCTCTTGTTTCAAAAATAATCATAATGACATCCAATAGATATTTTATTTCAAAAATACCTCTTATCTAATATTTTTATAGCTACCACAATAAATATTATAATGATTTTTTTACTTTCAGTAGTGTTATTGTAACCATTATCATTAATTACTACTTAGTTATTATACTATATAAAAATTATTCAGTAACTATTTTAAAATAATTTTGATTAATTTAAAATAAATTTTGATAATGATCTTTAGAATTTAAAATTTAAGATTCAAAATTTTTAACATTTAAATTTTAGTCACGATACATTGAAATTATTCAATAGTTGTGAGAGAGACATAGTAACATTGAAGCTATCCTGGACTGACTCACCCAATGTGGCTCCATTTTTTAAATGAGTTTTTGTCAATATTAGTAAAAAAATTTGAAATAAAAATCTTACTTTTACCCGTACTTAAATTAGATATCCTAAATTTACGGTAGGATATTCTGTCTCATTTTTTTTTTGGTATCTCTGTATCTCACAATCATCATTCCTCACCGGTAGCACGTCCAATCAACAATCGGATATCGATTTCAGCTGCCGTCCCAAATCAAACTATACTCTAGGACATGGTGTGTTAAATACTGAAAAACTTAGGGACTAAATGATAAAGTTCCCTAGACTTGGAGGGCTTAAATGTTAAAGTAGCTAAATTAAGGGTGAATTTCGGAGGGGTTAAACTTTAAAGTCCTTTTTGTTAATTGCCACCCTTATATTATTTTATTTTTTCCTTTTTTCCTCGCCGATCACAAACCTAGCCGAGCGTTCCCCTTTCTCGATCCATTCTCCTCCTCACGCGATCGGCGCCGAAAACCCATCGAGGACTTTCCGTTTCTTCCTCTTCCCCGATTCTCTCTCGCGTCCTCGCGTCAACTCCTCAGTCGATCGCCGGGAGCGCAAACCGACGCTGCCGATCGATCCATCGCTTCCGGTCACGCGAGTGTCGGGGTTCTCTGTTCCGATTCAGCCGATCTAAGCTAGCATGGTTAGTCTGAGCTCTTGGCTGACGGAGCGGCGCATTTCAGCCACAGGTCGACGATCTAGGGCAAAGGGAACTTGTTCGCTTCCATTCAGGTATGAAGTTTTGATTCGATTAATGCTTGGATGTTAATCTGGCCGGTCCATCTTGATCGATTGGAGTTCTTGGTGTTGTGTTTAGGTTTCGGTTTCTTCCGCGTGTTATGTTGGGGATGATTGTTATAGTTTCTGATTTGTGTTGTTAGAGGAAATGATTGCAGTTTTGATTCCTGATCTTTTCCAGTATTGCATTTGGATCATGCGATTTTTCTTGCTGTGTTTTGAATGCATTAGGATTTTCGTGGTCAGATTGTGGATTGAGTGTTAGATCAGAAATTCTTGGATTAGGAACTTGCTAGCTTTACCATTTGGGATTGAGATGCATTCACAGTTTAGGTTTTGGTGTAGCTGTAGGCGATTGTTGTGTCACCTTGATAGGTTCTGATGGAATTGATCCCATGTGGTTTGAAAGGGGTAGTCTAACCTTAGTTTAGATCTGTATTTGATCCTAATATTGGTAAGGGTTTTGCTTGCCTCATTGGATTTTTTTAAAGTGTATCTAGATAAGCCCACTTGTGAATTCATGCCTTAAAACTTGAGCTATATCTTGAGGGTTCGGGGTAATTTGGGGTTTTATCTTGATGCGGCTTAATAATTTGTTTAGCTAAATAGTGTGTGTAGCTAAACGTATGTCTATGATACAGGATGTTGATTGACTTGGATACCTCGTTGCGGATATTAGTTTTGGACGGGAGTTCCTACATGCACGAACTTCTTCATATCGAGGCGGGTACTTCTGTTTATGCATAGCTAGACATAGTTAGCAGTAGGGATACCTGATATTGTTATCTCTGTGCTTTTGCTTCGGTAGTGGTATTCTGTTAACTTTACCGCTCACTGTTTCTGTATGGATTGATGATGCACAGTCTACCTTATACCTTACGCTAGGATTTAAGTATTGGTGCATACCGATTATCTGGACTATTGCATATCATTTAGATGACAGTAGGGATAGATAGTGGTTGATGCATGGGATAGCGACATGTATCATTATTGCACGTAGCATAGGGGACGACCTTTGACTCCCTGGAGGTTGAGATGGGTCGTCGTACTTGCTACTCGTCCTACCTATCCGATGATAGCGAGGGACGTTTAGAGCGTTACTTCACCCGATGGTGGGGTACGTTTATGGTCTCCGACCCTACCCATTCGGTCTCGCGTGTGCATTATCGACCGTCTGTTCGTGCAGGGAAGACCAGGTCACAGCCCTACCCATATGGTCCCGCGTGTGCATTACTGACCGAGGCGTCAGGGGTGACCCATGCTGCATCATGAGCATACTGTGCATTGATGCATATGATTGTGATTGTTGCATTTGATTGTTGCACCTGGATGACATGCATACTACCGGGTTTGGGATCGACGCAGGTAGGTATGTAGTCCCTTTACTGCTTATGATTCAGTTCTGCATTTCTTCTTACTGCAGTTATCTTCAGTACTGTGATAGATAGATTGACGGTGACTTGCTGCTATTATTTTCTTCCTATGCACATTAGACTGTATTCGCTGATTTCTTAGGACTCACCCCGTTGGCTATGTTTTTCTCTTATCAGGATGATCGTCTGGATTGTTCAGCAGCCTGTCCCAGTTCATGTGTCTCCGAGACGATTTTCGCCTGTCTTTTGGTTAGGGTACATGTTGGTACCCATTTCTTTTATTCATTATATTTCTTTTCATTTCCGCTGTTGGTATGCTATACTCTTTTGTGACGTCTATGTTACGGCAGGATAGTTGTACTTTTGTGTGCCATGAAGGCCTCGATTTTGTTTTGGTTTTTGTCGTAAGTCGTACCGGTACGCAGCTTTGTCATCGTTTTCGTTTCTGTTAATTGCAGACGGTTGTTCCAGCCCTATAGGCTGAGGTACAATCATCTGGGGATGGTCGTAGAGGTTAGGTTTCCGAATTGTCCGTCGGTCGAGGGAGTGGCAGTCCGGTCGGTATCGGACGAGCGGCTTCTCGGGGCGTGACATGGTGAACCCGTCCTGATCGTCGACAATTATAATCTCGTTAGATTCTAACCGAAATCCTGCGAGATCACAATTGTGCCCATCGCCAACTGGTTCGCCGTGCCTCCAAGGCTATAATTTAATTTGGGACCACGATCAAAGGTCGCCAAAGGTGTCCGATTGTTGATCGGATGTACCGTCGGAGAAAAATAACGATTGTGAAACACATAGATATCAAAATTTAGAGACAGACAATCTAGACTCTTAAATTTATGAATAATGATTGGGAGAGTGAAAATGGAAGAGTGAAAATCATAGTGAATGACGTGATATTTTGTATGCACGATCTTCGACGGGTTCACCGTGCTCCCCAGGATAATCGGGCGTGTACATATAAAGTGTCACGTCATGTCATGTTATACCACATCATTTATTATAGGTTTCACTCTCTCATTTTCACTCTCTCTATCATTGCTCTATATTTATATAGCCCGAATAAAATCAATTTTGACTCCGTCTCTTACTGCAGCCCCAATGTGATGCTCCATTTTATTAAATATTAGATTTTTTTAAAAATAAATAAATTGAATCATCAAATACAAAAGTGAAAGTGATGATTTAAAATTAGATTAGAATGGAATAAAATTTATGATACGAAGATAAATAATATGTTATTTCAAATTAAGGTTGATTTAATTAAGTTATGATCTAATCAAATTTAATTGGATTAACCAATTTAATTCATTTAAAATAAGTTAGGGACTTTTTGATAAATTATATTTTCTCTTCTCTTTCTCTTTTCTTTTTATTCTCTTCCACGTGCAAAGCTTCGCTCTCACTGTCTCACGCACAAACCTCCATGGGTCGATTTCTTCTTCTGATCTTCTCCTTCCTTCTTCTTATTTTTTTCTTCCTAACAATAGCTTTGTTATTTTTTTCTCCTCCAACATATTGTTCTTTTAGACCGTCTATTACGAAGGCTTTTTGATTTATCCCGACGACCGATAGAAAACTTCCGTATGACCAGACGCGATCATCGGAAGTTAGTTGAAAAAACTTCGTTAATCATTCTTTTCTTCTTCCTCTTCTCAAGGGCAATAATCATCCTTCTTCCCTTCTTTTCCTCTTCTCAAGGACAACAATCATTCTTCTTCCCTTCTTATGTTTTTTTCAACCGATTAAAAGCAACTCTAGTCCTTCTTGAGCAACTCTTGATTTGCCTTTCTTATCATCGGAAGTAGTTGAGGCCATCAGAAAAGAAGATAAGACTATTGTTCTCTTTTCATTTTATCCCCGTAGATGTTTGTTAAACATGTAATGTAATGATTTTTTATTATATATAATTTATTATATTTTTTGATAATTGATCCCGACCTAGTTCACGTATTGCTCGACAGGCCAGCCTAACACCACCGCAGATCGGGCCCTCCAGGGAGGGAGGGGAGGGGGGGGGGGGGGGGGGGGGGGTCGTAAGCCCAGGGCCGCGTGATCCTAGCTGCCCGATGGGGTAAACAGTTGGGAATATTCTAACCCGATTCTCCTGGAAGGAGGCAAAGAGCCTGACTTTATTAGACGCTTGGAGAGTTGCTGACGAACGTCTGAGCCACAGCCGAATGACGCTCAGTTGGCAGTTTTCCTTTTTCTCTAACCGCCCGGCCCAGAGCTGTAGCCCAGAAGCCATACCCGACCCCCCCCCCCCCCCCCCCCCCCAACTCAGACAGTATATTGTTCTCGGCGAAAGGATGTCGTTTATTGGTCTCGTGGCCCAAGTCAGATCAGTCGGTGGGCGCGCCAACTCAATATTATTGTCGCATAGTAAAATACCTACTCTCTGATCTCTTACTGGTCAGATTGAGCAGCAGTCAGCACAGGGCAGCTCAGGCCTGACGCCAACACTGCCAGAATCGCAGATATCTCGCCGACACAGTACGATCGTCTGACACAGAGTGATCTGCTGACACCGTACCTTCCTGCCATCTCCTTACACCCCGTACCATAACCACCCCTGCCCGGGTCAGACTGGGCGGCGTCGGACAGTGACAGTTGACGGGCTGACAACGCCTCTCACCCTTCCCCCTCATGTAGACCCGACCACGGTTCGGAATATCCAGTTCACGGTTCGTCACGATTTGTCACGGTTCAAGATTATTATGTTAAAAAATTAAAAAAAATTAAAAAAAATAAATTTTATTAAAAAAAGGGCTTGCACTTATATAAGTTGCCTACGTATCCCCTTAGGGTGTAGGAGAATCAAAGCCCACGTAGTTCTTTTATATTTTTACCCTTTTATATTCTTTACATTTTTACCCTTTATCACTCACTTCCATTTCCTCCCGTTCCCGTTGTATTCGTTCATTCGGTATCAAATTATTTGACTTCGTCTTCTGAAAGTTGCATTCCTTGGATTCGTTTCTCGGCTCTGGTCCAAACATCTAATAATGTTTGAGCTTCCAATGAGTCGGGAGATATAGTTGATCGTCGTTCATCTAATATGTTGCTGCCGACATTGAACGTTTGCTCCACAGCAACAGTTGACATTGGAGAAGCTAAAATTTCTTTTGCGATTACGGAGAGAACGGGAAAGCTTTGAGCCTTCTGTGACCACCACTTCAAGATATCGAAGTGTTCGCTATCTGCTTCATTAAAATCAAAAAAAGTCGTAAAATAATTCTTAAGTTCCTGTGTAGAACTTGAGGATCCTCGTGGACGTTTCGTCCGCTCTTTTAATAAATGTTGTGCTTTTGTAAGTTTTAAATTAGTAGTAGTAGGTTGTTGTGTTTCAGAAATATTAGTTTGTGTTCCATATTTAACATAATATTGATTATAAAGATAATATAAATAATTTCTAATATTATATATAATATTAGTTGGATCCGGAGAAGAAGAATCTTTAATAGGAATTAAAGCGTCATAATATAAAGTTAACATTTCTTGTAAAACTGCTAATTTAAATCTACGATCTAAAGCAAATGCAATTAAATAAATTTCAGGAATAAAATAAAAATATTTTTCCCAATTAGTTTTGATAGCTAATATACATAAAGTTAAAGCTTCATTATTTACATGTTCATTTAATATTAATACTATACTACAAAAATTCACTAAAATTAAATGTGCAGTGGGATAATAAACATCGGAAAGTTGTTCAGTTGCATCGTTAAAAACTTTTAAAATTTCATAAATATTAATACAAATATTTCATTGTTGTGAAGATAAATATATATTAGTATTACTATTTTGTGCAAAAAATAAACATAATAAATCTTTATATTGAAATGAATCTTGTAATAATTGATATGTTGAATTCCAACGTGTTGGAACATCACGTGGAAATTTTTTAGGTCTCATTCCATTAGCTTTACAAAATCTACCTCATTGTTTGATCATAGATGGATGAGACCATAAGTATAAAATTGTGGTTCTAATTGATTGAATATAATTTTATAAAAGTTTTAATCCATCTTGAACACATAAATTTAAAACATGGTATATACAACGAACCTGAAAAAATAAACCACCAATAACAGGTTGTCAAATAAATTTTAGTTCATCTATAGAAGCGGTATTAGATTAGCATTGTCTAATGATATTGAAAATATTTGATGAGTAAATTCATATTCTTCTAAAATTAAGTGTAATAATTGTGTAATGTTATGAGCAGTATGTGATTCATCAAAAACTTTATAAGTTAAAAATCTTTTTTGGAGGATCCAAGAGTAATCAATCCAATGGCATGTTACACTCATATAAGAATGAGTTTGCCAATAATCACTCCAAATATCAGAACATAATTTATTATTTAATTTACTAAATTCATCAATTAAATTTTTTTCCTTATTTTACTAATCTTTTAATTGTACGAGTAAGTGTAGTCCGAGGTACACGTTTAGCATGCAGTAGAATTAAGAGATTCTTAACAAAAATCTTCAAATATGCATTTAGATCCAAAACTAAAAGAAAGATGTTCTACAGAAATAAATTTTGCTAATGATTCTCTTAATTTATTATCCGAATATAAAAATAAATCAAAATTAGTACTACAACCACTAGAAAATCTAGATAATTGTGTTTGAGAGCGGTCAAGCCCATATTCCGTCGGATGCTTCGTTTCTACATGTCGTTTCAATGACCCATAGCCGCCACCGGCTTGGAATTTGTAGGAAGCATTGCAATGATTGCATTTTGCAAGCAATTCTCCCGACAGAAGTGTGACATTTTCAAAATGTTTAGTGTAAATAGAAGATTTTAAAGGAGGATTTTCCCGAACCTTAGAAGTAATCGCATCGGTACTTCCTTGCGTTTTGGGGATCGAAGGGCGTTGGGGCTGAGCCTCGGTCTTATCATCGGTGGATTGAATTTGAAGGTTAGGATCCTCGTACGCTATTTCTTTTCCCTTCCGAGATCGAGTTGATGAAGCTCCGTGACCTCCTTCCATTATCGTCGAAAAATGAAGAACGCAGAGAGAAGTTGAGATTTGAGAATGAGAGATTGAGAGAAGAGAAGTTGTGTTGTGTGTGAAAATGATGAAATTGTTGGTGCAAGTTGCATCAATGATGCTCTTCTTTAAGTGTTTTAATATTTGACAATACACTTGTCAGTGATACAATGAACAGACAAAGGGGAGCAAAGGAGAAGTAAACTAAGTTGAAGAAAAGTCCTAGTTAACCTAGGCATCGAAACCCTAAGACCCAGCGAAGGGCTGCTGGGCACCTAGCGAAGGACTGCTAGGTATCAAAACACTAAGACCCGGCGAAGGACTGCTGGGCACCTAGCGAAGGGCTGCTAGGCATTGAAATCCTAAGACCTGGCGAAGGGCTGCTGGGCACCTAGCGAAGGGCTGCTAGGCATCGAAGATTTAGCGAAGGGCTGCTAGGCACCTAGCGAAGGACTGCTAGGGAATGAAGACCTAGCTAAGGACAGGAGTAGAGACGGGTCAGGGTTTGGGCGTCTCGAGGTCCGGAAGTATCGAAAGCTAAGCAAAAGTCCACCCGAAGGACTGGGTGGCAACCGTCTCCTGAAAGGAGTAGGTGAAAGGCGAGTTCTCGGGATGAGAACTTGTGCCGGTTCGACCTAGGGTTTCGTGGAAATCTAAAGTCTGAACCAAGTCCTTAAGGTTAAATATTGTATGTATATTTGCTTTGAGTTTGTGTATCTTGCAGGTACCAAGAACCGGAGACAAAGCAGGTAACCAGGCAAAAAAAACTGTGCTGCCAGCCTTGAAGCAGGGCGCCCCCATCAGTGGGGGCGCCCCCATGCATCCAGGGCGGCCCCATTGCTTTGAGGTCCGGGGTGCCCGGGGTCAAAGTTGTATTTGCAGTTTCGAGTCCGAAACACAGATAAGCCCTCATGAGGGCGCCCGGGAGGTCCGGGGCGCCCTGGTCAAAGGTTTTATCAGCTGCGGAGAGGTCGACGCGGGGATAAGGTTTGACCGGGTTTATCGGGGTGCCCCCAACGTCCAGGGCGCCTGTAGGAAGCCTATAAAAGGGGCTTCGACCCCTCTCCTTCAAAAACAACCGCTAAATACTATTCTAATCATTTTGACCGACGACAACGCGCTAAAGACGAGACTCTACGACCGGGAGACTCCAGGAGGAAGTGCACGACACTTCGGAGGTCCAGATCGGCCGAGCTTCAACTCTGTTTTGTTCGGTTTGCATTTATTATTTCCGTACTTAATTTTCTATACTTGTGCTTGTAATTGTACACTGTAAGACGGGTTTTCTCCGCCTCCGGAAATTCCGGAAAGGTGACCAATAGTGGACTCACGCCGAGTACATAGGCCTTAGACGTACTGACCCTTGGGGGTCGGAAACCAAGTAAATAAATCCCGCGACTAATATGTCTTTTGTTTTGTTCGCTCGCTCTATTGCTTTTCCACCCCTACTAACTCTGTGTCCAGAACGAACAATAGTTTTTTACAAAGTTACCGAAAAGATTAACGGTCGATATTCACCCCCCTCTATCGACGGCACCGGTCCTACAGAAATGAGCTCCCTATTTATAGAGTTTGGATCATAACGGTCACTAAATCATATCCATTGATTAAAAAATGATCAAATGATCTCAACCGTCTAAAAAAAATAACAAAACCTTCCCAACGTCACTAAACCAGTAGTTCAGTGCCGTTGGAACCGGCGGTTAACCGCCAGTTCGGCGGTTAACTGCCAGTTCGACGATTTTGGCTGCGCGAACCGTAACCGGTGCCCCGGCATCCTACCGGGCTAGTTCCGGTTCAGCCCGGCGAACCGGGTCAACGGGCCACCTGACCCGTTGACCCGGGCCAAGTCCGATCGGGTCTATATTTAATAAAATGGAGCATCACATTGGGGTTATAGTAAGAGACGGAGTCAAAAATTGATTCCATTCGGGCTATATAAATTTAAGAGTCTAGATTCTCTATCTCTAAATTTTGATATCTCTATATTTCACGATTGTCATTTCTCACTGACGGTACGTCCGATCAACAATCGGACACCATCAGGAGCCTCCGACCATCGTCCCGAATCAAACTATACCCTGAAAGGCACAGTGAACCAGTCGTGGATGGTCGCAATTGTGATCTCGCAGGATTTCGATCTGAATCAGGTGAGGTTATAATTGTCGACGATTCGGACGAGTTTACCATGCTCCCAGGATATAATTTGATTTAGGACGGCGGCCGAAGGCCGCCAACGGTATTCGATTGCCGATTGGACATGCTACCGGCAAGGAATGATGGTTGTAGAATACAGAGATACCAAAAAGTGAGACAGAGAATCCCACCGTAAATTTAGGATATGTAATTTAAGTACGAGTAAAGTAAGATTTTTATTTCAAATTTTTTAATAAATATTGACAAACTCCTTTAAATTATAAATGAAGCCGTATTGGGTGCGTCATAATCCAGGACAGTCATAATCCCAATGTTACTATATCTCTCTAACAACTATTGAGTAGGTTCTATAAACTGTGACTAATTTTAAATGTTAAAAATTTTGAATCATAAATTTTAAATTTCAAAGATTATTATCAAAATTGTTTTAAATTAATTTAAATTGTTTTAAAATAGTTACTGAATAAATTTTATATATTATAATAACTAAGTAGTTGTTATAAAAATATCAGATAAGAGGTATTTTTGGAATAAAATATCTATTGGATGTCATTTTGATTTTTTTTTAAGGGATATTTTTCTATAAGTTGATTTTTGCGCTATGACTTAAAGAAGAGTCAAATTCACATTCACAAAGTTAAACGGGTTGGCGTCAACAGTAACATTTATTGATCGTTGGACTTATTAAAGTGATAGTATTACAAACTCATTATTAATATAATGACATTTATCCGTAGGTTAATTGATGATTCAATTTCATAAATAATAAATTTAAGATATTAAATTGACATATAAATATATATTAGAGAATATATACTGAATTAACCTTACATGAGAAAGTTTGATATATTATTATATGAGTGTTAATAAACTTTCTTATATTAACTATTAGTATGAATAGTCCTTCGATTTAAAATCACTACGGTTCCTTACCTAAAGAGTTGTGTATTTTGGTGTCGACAAACGTTACCTGTAAACAAGATAGACTATAAAGTCGATCACTGGGTATGTAATAAATTATGCGAAGGGATGTAAGTGATGTAGATGAGATCTATCCCTTCCATATGACTGAGTAATATCTGTGGATCTCTTGATCAAGTAGGATGCATGACTATGCTCAAATGTGTCAATATGAGATATTAAATTTATTTGGTTAAGTGAGTTTATTTGGAGATCAAGAAATATAAAGATTAATAAGAGGATGACACAGTTTATGTCTCATTGATCAATTAGATATCGAGGATAGAAGGATCAAGTCATACAAGATAATAGATACAGAAATGTTAAGTTAGATCTTGACATTCTCACCATTTGGGTAGCAATGATGCATTGCTGATATCGAAAATAGTTTTAGAGACATTGCCAATGTTACGTGAGCCCATTAAGTCGAACACAAAGAACATGTTACCTTAATATTATAGGGTAAAGTCTAATTCGAAATTAAATTAATTTAGACTCAAAGGAATCCAACCTTTGGATTATAGGATTGAGTTTAATCTGAATTACACTCATTGGATTAGATTTAACCATTAAAAATAGTTAATGTTCATTAAAAGAGTTTAATGAAACATTATTAAAGAAGAAGACCAAGAGGTACAATTTTTGATATTCATTAGATGAATACAAAAGATTAAAAGTATTTATTGATATTAATAAATATTAATCAAAGGGAGACCAAGAGGAAGAACCCATTGGTATTCATTGGATGAATACAAAAAGCTTTTTCATCATTTTTGAAAATAGAGTTGATCTTCTTCCTCTTCTCCTCCTTGGCCAAAAATCCTTCTTCTCCTCTTTGGCCGAACCATCCAAGTGGCTAACACTATAAAAGTGATTCTTCTCTAAATGAGTTTGTGCGACGAACATGGGCGTGTTCGTGTAAATACTGGTAGAAGCGCGACCGTTCTAATCGTGTTGAGATCCATCGAACCAAAGTTGCTACCGGAATTATATCGTTCACACAACACAGATAACCACTCTATCAAGCGTTGTACATTACTTTTGCATGTATTTATAGAAAGGATCGATTTTTCCACTGCGTATATGTATTTTTTTTCGCAAAAGATCTCTACAGTCAGTTCTTGAGAATCAACCCTTAGCTGTTGCGTCAGAGATATTATGTGCCCATCATCTATGCTATATCCTGAGAGCTAATGATTCCATCTAATGATTTGATTATTGGAAGTTGTCGCACACAAGCAACCGTACTAGTTCACCTATATCCTCCACACTCCACTTTATTGATCTTCAAGACAAGATCAAGGTATCCCCATGGGATAGATGGATAGTTAATACATGAGCATCGTCAACTTGAGGTCTGAGGGTCAAAATTTGACGAAGCTAGTGTGCCTACCCTCCCCACTCATTAACTATAGTATCCGGGCTAGTAATCCTTATGATTTATCTTCTCTGTGTTGATTCTGAGATGAATTAACAGGGGCGCTGAGGCGAATGAATCGCCTTACTTTTTGCCACCTTCAAGACAAGATCAAGGTGAAGTATAATTAAGAAGTAAAGAAAACGTATAAAAAATGTCAGAGATTAAGAGTAAATCAAACAAGGAAATATACGTCAAAATCTATCTAAACAATCAGCATTCCCAATTTTAGTATCCAAGAAAAAAAATTATTAGAAAAGTCCAAAGGAAGAAAATTTAGTTTGATAGAGTTGACACTTTATATCGTTTTCGGAAGTTAAACTTTTGGTTAATTGGAGAAAACTCTCCAATTTCAACTGATTTTTACATGTATTTTTCACTTGATAAATTCTTTATATTCACTCGCTGATGTATTGAGTATAAAAGAGTGAAAATTCAGTATACATTGTAAAGATTTGAGTATAAATTATTTGAGATTTAGTACTAATTTAGAAAATTTGAGTATACAGTTTCGGTCACCCCTCATGTGAAAATCTTGATGTGGTCGATGCAACCTTGCATACTCAAATTTCTAAATTTTATACTCAAATTTCTTCAAATAATACTCAATATAAATCAATTCATACTTAAATTTTTATAATGTATACTGAAATTTTTACTATATAATGAAACAATATATATTCAAATTTTTTCAAATAATACTCAGATACTTAAATTAGTACTCAATCTCAAAAAATTTATACTCAAATCTTTATAATGTATACTAAATTTTTACTCTTTTATATTGATAAAAAAATAACACACAAAACTGTCTTGTCAATCATATCAGGAAGTGCATATAAAATAATTTTCGGATGGGGACTATATACAAAGATGAATTTAAAATTAGGGAATTTTCTCCAATTTTCCTTAAACTTTCATGTTGTTATCTCACGGTTAGGGATGGAACAAAACGACAAAAAAATGGTAAAATGATACTTGTGTCCCTAAAAGGTCAATATAACGAACACTCAATTGGTGCCTATAAATTTTCTAACGAGAGAAAATTCAACGTGCATGATTTCTTTTTCTTCGTCTTCAGTTATTTTTCGAATAACATATATTAGATGTAAGAGTCAAGTCAACATTTTGCCTTAATTTAATTTCCGTTGAGGTCCATATTTTCATTGACAATGAGGAGAAGGATCAGCTGCCCTTCCTCCTCCGCTCTCTTCTTCTTCTTCTTCTTCTTCTTCTTCTTCTTCCTCAGCTGGCCTGCCTGCACCGTGTTGAGTGGGGCAGACACCTTATACCATGATCGACCTCTCCTCGATGACGGAGTAACCGCTTTGGTCTCCTCCGGCGGCACCTTCCGGCTGGGCTTCTTCAGCCCCAGTGGTTCCACCAACCGCTACGTCGGCATATGGTACAACAACATCTCCATCCAAACCGTCGTGTGGGTCGCCAACCGTCGACGCCCAATCACCACCCTCTCCGGCAGCCTCTCTTTGACCGCCAACGGTACACTCATCATCACCGGCGAAGACAATTCCACCGCCATCTGGTCTTCCGGGTCGCCAGCGTCGGGCTTCGAGAATCCAGTCGCACGGATCCTCGACGATGGCAACTTCGTCGTCCAAGAGGCAAGCAGCAACGGCAACGACGACCCTAACAGCTTCGCATGGCAGAGCTTCTACTTCCCGACGGACACGCAGTTGCCGGGCATGGCGATGGGGCAGAAGAAGCTCGACACAGGGATCGTCCTTAACCTAAACCTCACATCTTGGAAGAGCTCCGGCGATCCTGCTCCAGGGCAATATGCCTTCGGAATAGACGTCGGAGGCGACCCCCAAATATTCATCTGGTCAGATACACGACCCTACTGTCGCGGAGGCCCATGGAACGGCCGCTGGTTCAGTGGCGTCCCAGAGGTGAAGGACGGCACCGACGGAGTCATCAAATTCATCGTGCAAAATGATCATATCAACTACTTGCCAATCCACCAGTCTTCGATCGTGAGGTTGACCATGGACTCCTCCGGCCAGCTACAACTCCTCGTGTGGATCGAGGATCAACAGAGCTGGAGTGTAAGTTGGTACATGCCCAAGGACCACTGCGATCACATGTTCCCGTGCGGCCCCAACAGCTACTGCAGCTCCAACATCTCGCCGCCGTGCACATGCTTGCCGGCGTTTCATCCAAGGAACCAACGTATTTGGGATATGTTGGATGGGTCAGACGGCTGCATCAGGACGACGCCTTTGGACTGTCTGAATAATACCGATGGATTCTTAAAACAGAGTGGCACCAAGTTGCCCGACACGTCCAGATCGACAGTCCTTGCAAATTTGAGCTTGGAGGGGTGCGGGGCTTTGTGCTTGAGTGACTGCTCGTGCACAGCGTACTCTGCACTGGACATTATAAATGGGAGTGGCTGCTTGATCTGGACCGAGGAACTCACTGATCTCACAGTGTACCAGAGTGGGCTAGGACAAGATCTTTATGTCAGATTGGCAACGGCAGATTTAGGTGAGCAGCTAGCTAGTCAAAACTGAATTGAATATATCAATCATCAACATTTATGCATGCCCAAACCTTTTTACTTATACAGTTATATGCTGATCTAATCTTTCAGCATCAGCTTCAGCTTCAGCATCTGAAGCTTTGCACCATCATTCTGACCGGAATATCTTACTGATCGTAGTTCTTCTTCCTCTGGCAATTCTTCTGTTCCTTGCTTGTGTTGCTTACTCGATTTGGAGGTGGAAGAAGAGAAGTATTGTTCATTCTCATCATAACTATTACTTGGCTTGCATATATTCTGAAAGTCATTAATTTGTGGCACATGTAGGTACTCATACTGACGATGAAGCAGAAGAAAATGACATGGAATTGCCATTGTTTGACTTGAATACAATTAAAGATGCCACCGATGACTTCTCACCAGACAACAAGCTTGGTGAAGGAGGCTTTGGCCCTGTGTACAAGGTAGAGCATACTGTATTTGGGGTTTAATGCTGGCACATAATTGTTTGAGCAAGTTTGACATTTGATTGTGTGTAGGGTAAATTGGGGGAGGAACAAGAGATAGCAGTGAAAAGATTATCTAAGACATCGTCACAAGGAGTGGATGAGTTCAAAAATGAGATCACATTGATCGCGAAGCTGCAACATCGAAATCTTGTCAAGCTTCTTGGCTGTTGCATCCAAGGAGGGGAAAGACTCTTGATCTATGAATACATGTCCAATGGAAGCTTGGACACCTTCCTGTTTGGTTAGTTGATCTTCTCTGTCAATTTACATATATAATCTGAAACTATCTACATGAATGCTTGTTGTGTTCAGATGAAGTTCAAACTGTATTACTGGATTGGAGAGCAAGGTACAACATCATTCTCAGTGTCGCTCGAGGTCTATTTTATCTTCACCATGATTCAAGATTAAGGATCGTTCATAGGGATCTTAAGGCAAGCAATATTTTGCTTGACAAAGATATGAATCCCAAAATATCTGATTTTGGCATGGCCAGGATATTTGGAGGAGATGAATCTGAATCAATTACCAAGAGAGTCGTCGGAACCTAGTGAGCATAAACAATTTTAATCATCATTATTTTTATTTTTAATATACACTTATTTTATATTTCTATGATAATGACAGTGGTTACATGTCTCCTGAATATGTCATGGATGGTATTTTTTTCAACAAAGTCAGATGTATTTAGTTTTGGAGTACTGATACTCGAGATAATAAGTGGTAAAAGGAATAGAAATGTTGGTCAATCAACGGAACAATTGAACCTTTAGGAAATGTAAGCACACTTATTTCTTTGCAGATTATACATTTCTCTTTGGCCACTTTCATTTTACATGCTACATGATTCTCTTCGATTTCATAATTCAGTTTGCAATTGTTTTTTCAGATGTGGATCATGTGGAAAGAAGGGAAATGCTTAGATTTAGTTGATAAAAATTTCAGCCATTTGTTATCTGAAAATGAAGTGCTACGGTGTGTAAAAGTTGGACTCTTATGTGTCCAAAAACAACATGAAGATAGACCTACAATGTCGTCAGTGTTAGCAATGTTGGTGAGTATCGATAATATTTCTCTCTTACCAGAACCTAAAGAACCAGGTTTTTTTATTTCAAGATTATCATCTGAAAGCTCAGATTTTAGTAATCGAGAGTTAATGTCTGCTTATCAAGTTTCGATCACTGTAATGGATGGTCGATAGGAATTGAGTGATGAAAGTATAAGTTTTTATGACCTCTTGCTATAATAACAAAATCTTAAGCTCTTAGATGGTCTTTTAGCCTATGCTAGTATTCTGACTTTCATGTATGTTTATTCATGTTTTAAACTCTTGATGCTCCTTATATGTTCTAACTTTGATTCTCCATGTAACGAACATTACGAGCCAAAATTTGATCAAGTTTATGCTTTAGAAATTCAAGCCGTTGAATTCTAAATTCAAACATACAAATAAATTTTAGCTTTACAGATTCAAACTATTGAATTCAGAGGACTGTTAATGATTAGAGTAGACTGAAGAATTCCCTCTTCAATTGAAATAGAATCACAGAACTCGATGGATCTTGTTCTATCAAGATTATTGGAAATACTGCACTAATTGTTAACAAAACTTAACTTTGCTGACTAATCACTCGATGTCGTCGACTATCGCTAAAGTATCTTCATCAGCAGCGTTCGATCGCCTTGTCCACCTGCAAAAATAGGCCATTCTCGTATGTCCTGTTTCATTAGGCTGAAGGAGAGACTCAGACAACGAAAATAGGGTTTGAAAACTGCTTTAGCCAACTTTTTTAAGAAAAAAAAATTGAAGATGAAATTGATTTATTTATTTATTTTGTTCTTGAGAAAAAGTTTGTGTACTTCTCTGTTCCAGTTTGTTCTGGCAGTTAAAAACGATGAGATAGGCCGTTTGAACAAAGACACCAATGATCAACCCCACCATATTCCCTGAGCCACAGAAACATCAGAAACAATTGTTCAAAACCGCCAACTCGTTCCCTATCCTGACTCTGCACAACAAACAGCCTCTGGTTGCTAGTGTATGATTCATGGAGATTGATGCGAGTGCAGTAGTCGTCGAACCTTGCCGCATTGCTCAGGCCGGGTGATAGGGATGAGTAATTTGGGCGAACACGTGGTATTAAAAAGTTACGTGGCCGTGCTGACTAGGCTAGAGATCCGAGATTAGGTCGGGAGGTTGAGTCCCGAGACCATCTCGGGAGAATAGAGGAGGACCCGAGATCAGGTCGGGAGATCGTGTCCCGAGACCATCTCGGGAGAATGGAGGAGAACTCGAGACCAGGTCGGGAGATCAAGTCCCGAGACTATCTCGGGAGAGTGGAGCCCACAGAACAGCTGGGGGAGAAGAGAACAGATGGGGAAAGCTCTAGGCACCTCCCCTCCTTTTTCCAGAGCAGAAAATTCGGCAGGTAGTTATTGCCTATAATACATGATGATGATGGACTTAATAGTCATGGCGGCCGTTACCGGCCGCAGAGGAGAACATTTGTCAAGTAGCCAATGACCCTTAAACGTGAGGGGGAGATGGAGATGCGGGGGAGGAGAAACATCGAGTATATAAGGTGCTTCGACACCTAAGTAAAGACTCTCAGATACAGTGAAAACTAGACTCTAATACTTTTTCTCATTTCCTCTCTATTATAGAGATTTCTGACTTGAGCGTCAGAGAGGGCTCCACCAGAACTCCTTCCGATGTATCCCCCTTACACTCATGTTAACTTCGCAAGCGCCGGTGTCCTCCTCTCGTGACTGTCATCCTGGGCTGCGCTTTGGTGATTCGTCATCCAAGTCGTTCACTTCCAGAACAAATTTTGGCGCCGTCTGTGGGAAGTGTAGTCTAAGTACTAGAAGGAACACTGCGATGGCAGAACCAGAGGGATAACTCATCATTTAAACACGAGAAGAGTTAGACCGCTTAGTCGCCAATGCCGTTAGAGGAGCACTGAAGCAACATCAAATTGAACAAGCCGCTTCTCAACGAGTGGCTCTGACACAAGTCGAGATTCCAAGGGTGTCTGCTTCGCTCAATCGAAACCGGAGATCCGCCTCACCACTGGGAGTGCAGGCAAAGATAGCCCCCAGGCACAGAAGAGACTCTATGGGAGAGACCGAGAAAGAGCCTTCTGCCGCCTCCAGCATTTTGGGGCATGAGGAAGGGTAGGGGAAGAGCGAACTTGCAAGGGTCCTCCTGAAGCCTACATCTACGCATTTCGCTCAGGACATCGTAATGGACCCCATGCCCAAGCAATTTCGTAGTCTAGGAATCGCTAATCATGACGGAGAGACGGACCCGGAAGGCCACATCTGGAAATTTGAAAACGCGGTCTTGTTACACCAATATACAGATAGTGTGAATTGCCGGGTGTTTCTGAACACACTATCGGGAGCCGCATAGATATGGTTCCAGAGGCCGCCTCAGAACTCAATAAACTTTTTTCTGGAGTTTAAAACTGTCTTTCTGCATCATTTCGCCATCAACCGGCGATATCAAAAGACGACACTAAACCTTTTTGCCTTAAAACGAAAAAAGCAAGGAGCCGTTAAAGGATTATATCTAATGGTTCAATCAGGTGGCGCAGGATGTACCGAGTGCCACCTCAGAGATCCTCATTAGCGCTTTCACGCTGGGGCTTTCTGAAGGAGAGTTCTTCCGATCACTGGTGAAGAATCCATCAACCACCAGCTAGCTTTGATGTTTTATTGGGGCGGTCAGTCAAACATGTTAATGTGGAGGAGGTGCAGTACGCCCGTCGAAAGGATCCAACAGGAGTCCCTATCGAAATTTCGGTACAATCTGAGAGGAGGGAACCACCCACTCCTGCCCGGGCGAAGGACCCTCGTTCCGGTAAAGATTACTGGAACGACAAGAAGAAGCTGGTGGAAACCGTAGACATCGAAGGACCTAAACCGTCGGAAAAGTACCGTGACTTTCATGACAGTACTACCCACTCCACGGAGGAGTGTTACACTCTGAGGAAGAGGAGATCCAAGGATACGAGCACTACGCCACACAAAAAGTGGAGTAGGACTCTAAGTAGGCCACCCATCGTCTCGTCTACTCCAAGTACTCTCCAACACCAACCCTGCAATTTATTTTGATTCTAAGCATGTTTGTGAAATTTGTCCTCTTGCCAAACAAACACGGTTAACGTTTCCATCTATTTCAATTTCTTCTCAATCACCTTTTGAATTAATTCATTATGACATTTGGGGACCACATCAAATAAAATCTCACTCTGGGGCTCGTTTCTTCTTAACAATTGTTGATGATTATACACGATATACTTGGATACATCTCATGAGTTTTAAATCTGAAACTCAAGGAATTCTACAGTCCTTTATTTCATGGGTGGAAACACAATTCCGATCTAGAATTAAAACTCTTCAAACCGACAATGGTACCGAAATATCTTCCATGAGAGATTATTTGCATAGTAAAGGCATTAATTATCACACCTCATGTACTTCAACTCCACAACAAAATGGAGTTGTTGAAAGAAAACATCGCCATCTTTTAAACGTAGGGAGGGCTCTCCGATTTCAAGCAAACCTACCTTTAAAGTTTTGGGACGAAAGCGTTCAAACAGCTTGCTATTTGATAAACCATTTGCCTACACCCCTCCTTTCTCACAAATCCCCATATCAACTACTTTATAATAAATCACCCACATACACTCATCTTCGAATTTTTGGATGCCTTTGCTATTGTTGGTGCAATTTGCACTAATAGTTAAACTTGAGTTTTGATGAATGAGAAATAGGTTAAAGTTAGGCTTGCTTTTGGTTTTGACCTCTTTACTAAGTGTGCAGGGTTGAAAGACTTAGGACCTGACACCAGGCTGAAGTCCAGGGTGGTTGAGTCCTGGCAGGAATTCCAGTTGGGTTCGTGGGGCCTGACAATTGACTGAAGCCCAAGTTGGTTGAAACTTGGCAAAAAGACCAGGGTGGTTGAGCCCTGGCAGGAAGACCTGATGGGTTAAGAAGTTGAGTAGAGCTGCACGAGGTAAGTAAGGTAAGTTACTGGAGGAGCGAACCAGTGAGGACGGGTCCTATTTTAGGACTGTAGGCGCGGTCCAACTTAGGCCCATTTTGATGACCTCGGTTGAGTCCTGGTTAGATTCTTATCCAGGTTTGGACGGGGTCTAATTAACTCTAAATTCATTAACTCTATTTTACAGGATTTATTTGATATGCGAACTAATTAGATTTTGTAGGTTAATTTTATAAATTTATTCCTCATCTAAAGCCTCGGTGGAGGATAAATTTTCATTTAAATTATTCGTATTTCTTATTTTTTTGGAGAATAAAATTATTCCTACTAATGATAAAATCTTATTGTTATTTTCTAATTATTCCTATTAATGCTTAAAATTCTCACGTGAAGCCTAGCTAGAAGGATAAAATCTCTTTTTAAATTGTATTTTGAATTATTTTTTCAAAAAACAAAAAGCCTTGGTGAGGTAAGAGGTTAAAACCTCTTGGTTAACTTTTCAGATTAAATTTTATTTAAATTATTTAAGTGAAGCAAAGATAGAAACGTTATCTTGTTTGAATTATTCCTTCTTGCTGATGGATAAAATTTGAGCTGAGAAGATCATGCATCGAGACACTATAAAAGGAAGCAAACAAGCCCTCTAAGAGATAGAAAAAAATTTTCTGGTTCAAGCTTTGGCACTCTCTTACTTCCACGCTCCTCTGCTGCGGTTTGTGCTTTGAGTCGACGCTGTCCAACCGCTGCCGGAAGATCGCTCCCAACACCCAAGCTGCTTCAGATAAATCTAAGTGTTGGGTAACATAATTTTTGTTCTGTCTGCACTTAAATTTTTAAAAGGGGAAGTGTAGGGTTGTTACACTTCCACCTAATTTTGTATTCGAATCACTCTACCGGGAGTTTGTCGGTAGAGGTTTTTAGTGAATTCCCCACAGGAAAGGCTCAAGGAGCCTAGGTCTTCGAGTAGGAGTCGTCGAAGGCTCCGAACGAAATAAAACTCCTCGTGTAATTTTTTATTATTTTTCGCTTTCGCTTTTCGTTTTAATTTTTCCATTGTGCACGTTTTTCAAAGCATCGTATAATTTTCTATCGACTCTGATTCTATAACGAAGATTTAAAAGTCACGTGATTCACCCCCCCCTCTCACGTGCATCGGTCCTACAGCTATGACACTAATCTTCAGCCTACACATAAATTTGATCAAAGAGCATATCGGTGTATATTTGTTGGTTATCCATTTGGCAAAAAGGGCTATCGAGTTTATAATCTAGAAACAAACAAATTCTTTTCTTCTCGAGATGTTGTTTTTCATGAACAAGTTTTCCCATTCCATACTAAACCATTAGAAGAACAATATGATGAGATAGTTCTTCCCTTGTCTCAACCCTCAAACGAACCAACCCTCACAGAAACAAACACCACATAAACCACAAATCCTCCTTCACAATCACTTGTATCTTCCATCCTTGAAACTATCCATGACTCAGACACTTCCACAACACAAATAGCTCCTATCACACGTCGTTCTGATCACATAAGGCAACCGAGTGTCAAACTTCAAAATTTTCATCTTTACCACACCACCACAGTTAATTCAAGTCAATCTTCTTCCTCTGCTGGCATGCGTCACCCTTTGTCTAGGTATGTTTCTTATGGACAACTCTCATATAAATATCTGAATTTTGCTTGTGCCATTACTATGCATGTGGAACCTGAGACTTATGAGCAAGCAATTTTAGATCCAAAATGGAAGAAAGCTATGCTTGAAGAATTAACTGCCCTTGAACAAAATAATACTTGGACACTCATGCCACTTCCCTCCGGTTATCGCCCAATCGGATGCAAATGGGTGTACAAGATTAAACATAATTCAGACGACACAATTGATAGATACAAAGCCTGATTGGTGGCAAAGCGCTTCACTCAACAGGAAGGGATTGATTATAAGGAAATATTTGCATCTGTGGCCAAGTTGACCACAGTTCATTTTTTTACTTGCTATTGCTGCTGTTCGTAATTGGTCACTTCATCAAATGGATGTCCAGAACACTTTTCTTCATGGTGATTTGGTTGAAGAAGTCTATATGCATCTACCTCTCGGTTTTCATCGACAGGGGGAGACACCTATGGTATGTTGACTAAATAAATCATTATATGGTCTTAAACAAGCCTCACGGAGTTGGTTTCACAAATTTTCTGAAAGCATTTAGCAAGTGAGCTTTCTTCAATCTAAGGTCGATTACTCACTTTTCACAAAGGTTTCTGGTAATTCTTTCATAGCAGTACTCATTTATGTGGATGACATGATCATAGCTGGCAATGATGACAGTGCAATCAATGCCTTCAAGAAGTTCCTCCACACCAAATTTCGTATCAAGTACCTTGGACAATTGCGATATTTCCTTTGTATTGAAGTTGCTCAGTCTACCGATGGTATTTCGATATCTCAACAAAAGTACACCATTGACATTCTAGATGACGCGGGTTTACTTGGAGCCAAACCATTGTCTACCCCTATGAAAGAAAATGTCAAACTCCTACCCATGGAAGGAGAGTCATTAAAGAATCCATCTGTTTTTAGAAGAATAGTGGGACGACTGATTTATCTCACCATTACAAGACCAAAGATAACTTATTCAGTTCATATTCTGAGTCAGTTTATGCAAGAACAAAGAAAACCTCATTTAGCTGTTGTTCACCATCTTTTGCGATATCTTAAAGGTGGACCCGACCAAGGATTATTTTTCCCAGCCAAAGGTAATTTGCTCTTAAAGGGATTTTGCGACGCCGATTGGGCTCGGTGGTCAATCACCAGACGATCTGTGACTGGTTATTGCATTTTCTTTGGGGAATCACTTATTTCATGGAGAACTAAGAAACAAACTACAGTTTCAAGATCTTAATCAGAGTATCGAGCCATAACATCAGTTACATGTGAGCTTATATGGCTCAAGTATTTGTTGGATGATTTGAAGGTGATCCATCAACAACCGGCGAAGCTATTCTGTGATAGTAAAGCAACACTCCACATTGCTGCCAACCCAATTTATCATGAACGCACCAAACATATAGAAATTGATTGTCATGCAGTTCGAGAACGAATTCAATCAGGTGCTATAGAAACTTCCCATGTGTCATCAACTTCCCAACTTGCAAACTTGTTCACTAAGCCGTTAAGTTCATCAAATTTCCATTCCCTACTTGGTAAGTTTGGTGTTCTTGATATATACGCTCCAACTTGAGAGGGAGTATTACGAGCAAAGAATATAAGATCTATAATTAAGGAAAGAGATATGCTCATTATGGGTAAAGAATTATATTGAAGACCTCGTAATCAAGGAATGAGATACGTTGATTTGATTCGATTTGATTCGTATAATTAATTATATATTCAGTTTCCTAGATTAGATTGAATCGATTGTGTGTGTGTGTATATATATATATATATATATATATATATATATATATATATATATATATATATGTCTGATCTCCTGCACGCTTGTTTTGTGCGCGACTCATGTGCGCCCCCTCTCCCTGACCGATTAGGCACTGGCCAGATCGGTTACGCACGGCGCTACGCTCCATCGGACACCATCGGCGGCCGAAGGCCGTTGCCCCCAAACAAAACTATAACCCTAAAGGGGTCGGCGTGGTGAACCTAGGGGTAGTTATGAACCCGTCGGCGTGGTGAACCTAGGGGTAGCGATGAACCCGTCGGCGTAGCGTGACCGATCAGGCAGTTGCCTGATCGGTCACAGTGACCAATGCCTAATCGGTTACCGTGACCGATCAGCCATTATCGCACACGCGATCCACAGGAGATCAAATTCATATATATATATATATATATATATATATATATATATATATATATATATATATATATATATATATATATATATATATATATATATATATATATATATATATATATCGTCTTCTTAGTTTTGTATCGTTTAATGATCATAGAATTTTTTCTCTATGTTCAATCTTTGCTTCAGTTAATGATTGGAGTAGACTGTAGAAAGCCCTCTTCAACTGAAATAGAACCACAGAACTCAATGGATCTTGTTCTATCAAAATTAAATGATTAGAAATACTATACTAAATCTTCACAAAACTTAACTTTGCCGACTATGGCTAAAGTATCTTCATCAGTAGTACTATATATGCTTCAAGCGTTCAATCGTCGTCCACCTGCAAAAAGAGGTCATTCTCACATGTCCTGTTTCATTAGCCCGAAAGAGAAAAAAAGAAATCTATCTCCATTTTCAGACACCAACAGTTTCTGTGTGTACTTGTCTGTTCCAGTTTGTCCTGGCAATTAAAACGATGAGAGAGACCGTTTGAACAAAGACTTCAATGATCAATCCCCACCATGTTCCCCGAGCCACAGCAGCGTCAGAAACAACTGTTCAGTAATTTTTCCAAAGCAAAACAGATCAAAAAGTTAATTTAAATCTTTAGTTTCCACTTACAGCCGCAGCTAAACTAGTCTTGAATCCAAGAACAAGGGCGATGGGGAGTTCAATCAGGTAATAAACACCCACATTTACATAAGCCACTATGGCTTGCCACCCACTTCCAATAGCAACTCCTGCATCGTCGATCCATCCTCATGAACACTTAAAGCTAATCGTCCATTAAAAAAATTAATTACAGAGTTTTAGATCGATGTCATACCAGAAAGAATTGGCTGAACTCTATTCGAAAAAATGGAGATGGAAAGCAGAGGAGTCAGATTAATGACCGCAAAATGAGCACCCAAACTCTACATCTGCCGTGCTTAGGAAGAAGTGATTTAATAGCTAGGCATGGAGGCACAGTTCTAAAAGGAAAAGTCAGAGGAACAGAACTTCCAAATTCCAATGATGGCGCTGATTGAGAACTTACACAATGCGAGATTTTATTCACATGATAAATGACTTGAGGTACGTATGATTGCGCATATCTTAAAGCTGGGAAATTGAGTGAATTGCCCCCCTTTAAAGTTGAGTAGGTGGGAGGTTAAGTGTCATAATTATTGTATGATAGAAACTTATTATTAATATAGAGTTTCATTCTCCTATTGCATAAGTAGTTACTACGACGTATTTTATAAGAATTTTTCTTTCAAATGAATGTGAATTTTGGGTTCGATCCCTAGGGGTTTCTATTTAGGCAACACCAACGACGGAATAATCCGTCACTATTAGCGACAGATTAAATTATCCCGTCGCTAAGGCAAACCCTAAACCATAACTATGTTGCGTTCTGTGACGGAATGTTCCGTCACTATTAGCGTCGGGTTTAGTTTAGTCCATCACTATTAGCGACGGGTTTAGTTTACCCGTCGCTAAGGCAACGCTAGGCACTTATAGAATTGTCGTTTTGTGATGGATAAGTTAATCTGTCGCTCATAGCGACGTAATAATTATTCTGTCGCAAATATTAGTTCAATTTAGCAACCGAACTTTGATCCCGTGAATATCCTTTAAATTTAGCGATAGAATTATCCGTTGCTATTTGCGACGGACAAGTTAATCCGTAGCTAATAGCGACGGACAAATTAGATCTGTCGTTATTAGTGATGGATTAATGTGTTCGTCGCTATCTTTGGGATATTAGGTTTCATCTCGACTCTTTCTCCTCACCCGCTCCGCTCTTCCTCCTTTGGTCCAGTGATTTTTTAGTGCTCCGATGATCTATGTCCTCCGTCTACTCCTCCGGCGACTCCTCCTTCGGCTTCATGTACTTCCCGGGCATTCTCTTTTAGTTTTTTAAATTGTGGTTGCTGGGATATAGACCTGTGGTTGATTAATAAACTGTGGTCGATCGGCCGCAACCGCCCGCAGTAGCCCTCGGTCGTCAGTGGCCGCCCGTGGTCGGCTGTGGCCTATGACGTTGGATATCATTGTTAACGTACACATGCCGATTCTTTAGTAAAAATATTGCCACTGTAATCTTCAATTATATTTGTTTCCATTCGAAATATGCATGATCAATCATTTTCTGTATTTAAGAGCTGTTATGTTATTTACAAAGTATCTTCTTTCTTCCTTTGTGTGACTTCTGCTTGTCTTTAGCAAGAGGGATAGCTAGAAAACAAGAAAGGAATGGAAACCACCCTTCTAATTATTGACTTTCCTGTACATTGACATTTGATTGGACCATTAAATATGATGTATCACCAATTATTTTTAAAGGATCAAACAATAAAAAGCCTATACCTAGGTCATTGTTGGTCGTCGTGTGCTGTATTTAAAATATGTAAGGGCAAGGATAAAACTTTAGAAGGATAACATTATAGTATTGTGTTGATGTGGAGAGAACTTAGTATTAATATCTATACAACTGTGACATAATACCTTAATTAATGATTGAATATTTCATGGAAGAACTATCAACTATAATGTCTATTTATAATGTTTAGCCACGGGATCAACTGATGATTAATATATGAATATTGTTATCATGAGGTTTGAGAATTAAAATCTGATAAAGTCAGTATGTCCGCCCTCCACACGCACTAGCCATAGCATCCGGGCTAGTAACCCTCATGATTTACCTCATTCGTGTTAGCCCTGGGAAGGATTGGCGGGGGTGCTGGGGGTGAACGAATCGCCTTTTTCCATCATTTATAATGTTAGTGTCCCCGGGTCTATGGTGCAGCGGAAGAGTGATTAGTTGTCATCCTAAGTATATACAGTTCGATCCCCAGCTACGACGTATTTTGCAGGAATTTTTTCTTCAAATGAGACGCAAGTCCTGGGACGTTGGGCTTCTAGACTGTCTATCGTGGGCACTTCCCGATTTACCCTACCGATCAGTGGAAAAATTCCATAAGGTCGGGTCGATCGCCCGAGGTTCGACATTACCCAATATCATTAAGTATTTTTTTCATTTATAATGTTTAGCACTCTTTGTCAAGTTGGAGCATAAATATTGATCAATATCAAACCTATTACACAAAATAGAAAGTTATAACATTTATAAAACTCTTTTTCAAGTAGGAGCATAAATATTTCATGATGTTATAGTTTCATGTAAATTAGATGCTTAGTTGATCAAAGCATGCTAAGTTTCATGAGACTTAAATGATTAAAATATAATAATACTTAGTTTGATATGATAAATTTTATTCTCATTAGGATACAATGTATATGAATAAGACTTGAGGTTAGACAATATATTTATCAGCTAAGACTTTTTTTCTAGGGTCGAAGAGTTTGTGAACTTCGTAAAGTCTCATCTAAAATATTTGAATGGTGCCGAGATAAAGTGTCCATGTAATCAACATAGATGTAGAAATACAACTTTCAATGATGACGATATAGTGAAAGCACATATATATTGGTATAAGTTTATTCCAACTTATTACAACTAGTATTGTCTTAGAGAGCCATATGCATTTAACCAAATTGGACTTTCCGTTGCTTCATCATCCAACTTGATTGTGGTAGAAACAACATCTAGGTCTTTGAATGCAATGCAATCAATGGTTTACAATGCATATGATCAATCGAATATCGATGAAACATTTAGGTCTAAAGTTCAAAAAATATATGACATATTGAAAACTAGTGAAAGAGAATTATGGGAAGATATTTTTCTGGACATTCTCAATTATCAACTACTATAAGGTTATTAAATATGAAAGATGAATTTTATTTCTTTGAATGATATTATAATGACATGTGTCAATTGATGTCAAAGTTACTTTTCGCAGATAATTACATAACTGATAGCTTCTACATTACAAAGAAATTGATTAGAAAATTGGATTTACTAGTAGAGAAGATACATTATTGTATCAATAATTGCATTATCATTTGGAATAAAGATAGCAAATTTATAGAATACAGAATGTGTAATCTCCCTTATATAAGTAGAGTAGTCGCATGAGTACTAGGAAGAAGAAGAAAAATATTCCATTAAAAATCATGTATTTCTTTCCATTAACTGCTAGGTTTCAATTCTTGTATGCATCTGCCGTAATAGCAAGTCACATGTGTTGGTTCTTGGATGGCTAGAGATGTTATATACTGAAATTAAAAGGGGTTAAAATTCTTAAAATCCAGAAACTAAGGTCGTAGTTGGAAATTACAGAAATTGGAGGGCTTATTTGTAAAATGCCAAACTTATTAAACTTAGCCCTAAATTGCTTGAACCGAATCAGTTTCTCCCACCGATCTCCCCTCTTCCCCGAGCAGTTCCATGCCACTCCCTTCGGTTTTGCCTGACGCCCCTGAGCCCTAGCCGACGCCAGTCGTCGCTCGCCGTTCGCCGCAGCCACTCGCCGCTCGAAACCGGCGACCTCGTGATCTTTCTCATCCCTCGCGCAACAGCCGTTCTCTCTGGAGTCCACGCAAGACGCGCCGAGCGCCCCTCTCCGGATCGTACCGCTGTCTTGCGTGGAAACCCTAATCGACGCCTCAAGCATCGGTCACAACAATCTTCTACGGTTCTTCTGATCTTTGAGTGATCTTTGATTCGGCCCCTGTTCTACTTGCAAGAAACGCACGCAGCCGTGGTCTACTGTCGGGGATCGTTTTCAAGTTCTGTAGGCTTTGTGTGGATGCGATACTACGTTGATTGGAGTTGTGGTGGATGGTTTCTTCCTCGTGGCTGAGATCACCGGATCCGATCAAAGCAAGGGTCGTCGAAATTAACCTCAGGTGAGATGTGGTCAGATTGGGTTTCTTGTGGTAAACTCATGCAAATGAATGCTAGATCCTGTGTTGAATTGATTTTTATCCCTACCGTGAGGTTGATCTTGGGTGGCAACTTAGTTTTTTGGAGTTTTGAGTAAATTAGTTAACTGAATTGTATTTGAGGTGGGGTTGCAAGTTTGGGAAACAATAATGGGACAGAAATGAAGTCTGTTTAAATTGAATTGGGAAACTTTGGATCAATTCTATATTTGGCAGTATTATTCATGGATTTGTAATTAGAGTTTTCCTTTAATTTTAGTAATATTTACGGGGTTGGATTTCGTAGGATTATCTAATTGTGGTGTTATTCTTTGAAAAATTGATCTGATAACCTAATTACAATAATTTGGTTAGGGAAAAGGGATTCGTTGTAGTTTACGAGTTAATTAACTAAAGGTTGTAAATAGGATTTGTCCTAATTGTGTTTCATATTTCGTTTAGCTAATTTTATTAGTAGCTAAGTTTATGTCCTTGATACAGGACCTTGATTTGGATTCGTTTGGTTGATCGTGGGAGGTTCTGTTCGTATACGTTCTATATAAAAGGCGGGTACTTCTCCTTTGTGCTCTTGTAGTTTCCTTTACCTTTAAGCATGGCTGTTATATCTAAGTAGGTTGCTTGACTTTGTTCTTTGTCGTTATTTAAAAATCCCCGTTGAGACTTATTCTCCGTTGATCTTCGAGTATTCTCAAATTCGTATCTGTACAGTCCACTATTGATTTTCTGTTCTGTAAAGTGTTGTTTGTACATGAGCACTTAGAAGTTCATAAAAACACAATTAGATTTATTTGGCATTAGAAAATACCCTACCTAGTAGTGTAGGTGCATAATCGTTGGTTTTCGATTTCTGGTTGGTTGTATCGATGCATGTTTTACTTGTTGGATTTTTATTGCATCGTGGTTTCTCCGGTTGTTCGTGCATCGTATATCATGCACCATACTTGCGCGTTGCATACTAACGACTGTTAGGCTTACATTTAGTTAAGCCGTCGTTTGTCATATTGTTGCTCGATTCACTCAACCACATGTTGTCATGGTAGTGGTTAGAGTGCGAGTGTTTGTCCTGTCATGCCAGACAGTGACACCCTCACCGTTATTTTAGAGGGATGAGCTGTTGGTGGCTCACCCTCACCGTTATTTTTAGAGGGATATTGCAGCTGTATAGCTCCCCCCCCCCCCCCCCCGATGTACCGTGGGTTTGGAGTGTTGACTTCCCAGCATCCTGTCCACTCAACCACGCCTTATGTGGTATTATTATTATTGTTGTTGTTGGAGTGGTACAGTTGTCACAACCCTACCCACTCGGTCACACAGATGGGATGTGTTGACGGCTTGACTGGCGTCAGGGGTGACACATGTCATTGCATCATGGGCATACGTATTTCTTATATGCATTGTTTATGTTTAATGCACTTATATGAGCTATGATTGTTGCATATGTTTGACATGCATGTATATCTTGATATTATTGTTGTTGAGTTGTTCTATACCTGCTTAGTGCTTATCCGGATTTTATGCTATGTCGTTTACTATATGTTATACATGATTAGGTAAATCTGATATTTCTTATGGACTGTACCTTTTGATTCTCTACTTCGTTATCTTATTTATGACATGCTTATTGTCTACTCATATACCCGCAGAGTCCGCCCGGACTCACCACCCCTGCTTCCCTTTTTATTGTTTCAGATAGCAGGTAGTGGTATTGCTTGGAGCCAGGAGATGATCCAATTGCCAGCCCCCAGTCCCTCGGTTCCACCGTGTCGGTTGTTTTGGTTTGATTTAGTATTTGATTTATTTCACAGTTATTTTTATTTGTCAGGTATTAGTTTGATTTTGTCGTATTCACTGGTATGTAGACTGTCTTTATGTTATTGATGGCTGAGCCATCCATTTATTTCGTTTCGATATAAACTGCGTGAGTGTTCCTTTTATTTATATATTGTGATGCCAGCCGCTTGTGGCTGAGCTTTATTGGTGAGATGTCTTGTATAATTGCCCCATATTGTCCGCCGTACAGGGGAGATGCTGTCCGATTTTCGAGCAAGCATGTACCTCTGGGGGCGTGACAAGAGAGGGGGGGTGAATGTAGCCAGACACTCAAATCTCACTTTTAAACACTTTATGCACATGAGAGATTAGCAGCAGCAAAAACAAACAATGTATAACAGCAGAAACAAAGTGCAGAAACTAAAGGTAAACTCAAAATGCTAACAAGGATGATTTACAAGGTTCGGGGATAACTTGCCCCTACTCCTTGGCGTGCCTGTAAGGTGGGTGATCCCTTGATCGTCGGCAGATCAAGCCCCAGGTGAACCCGAATATAGCAGCGCCTCCTTCTCGGTAGAGAAACCTCTCCACAAGCGTCTCAATAGGATATAAGATAAGCTCACGAGACTAAGAAGGAATGCTCACAAAGATACAGCAAGAACACTCAAGCACAAAGCAACAGAGAGCACACAACACAGCCCAGCCAAACTCCTCAAGTTATTCATCCCCTATCGCTCCTCTGCTTCCAGCTTTGTCTTAAGCCTCTTCTCCTCGTCGCCAAGCCTCGTCAGCATCCTCTGAGCACAGCCTGAACCCACTAACCTCCCTGAGCACGCAGTCCACTGAAGACCTTTTCAGCTGAGCCTCCGTCAGTCGCTAGCCGCTCCTCAGAAGCCGTTGAAAGCTGAGAAGAGAATCCATCCAAACCTGCTCAATGGAAAGTCCCATTTGACTATCCTCCATTGTTTGAATCATCCCTGTAAAGCCTGCACACTCCAACAGAAGCTTAGCAAATGCATATCAAACAATATCACATAATATCAGCAGGTAGCAAAGAAAACGCAGACGCGATCAGAAGTCTGACAGCGATTTCGAATTAAAGTTCAGCTTCTGATCGGTCCCCAGACCGATCAGAGAGGACCCTGATCGGTCACCAGAGCGATCAGGGTGAGACCAGACCAATCAGGCTCCATCCCGATCGGTCCACGGTGAGAAATATGAGATCGCGACTTCTAGTGATCGGTCACCAGACCGATCCAGCACTAGCTGGGTTTCCTCCAGCTTCTTTCTGCCACAACCCCTGATCGGTCACCAGACCGATCAGGGTGTGCCCTGATCGGTCTGGGGACCGATCAGGCCACTCTCTGACCAGTCAGGGTCCATCCTGATCGGTCATAGTGAGGAGCTCGTGATTTCTGAAATCCCTCGGATCGTTCACCAGAACGATCAGGAGCTCTCCCTGATCGGTCATCGGACCGATCAGGAGTCGAACAGAAGCCAATCCCAAGTCTCTGTTCTATCCCTGATCGGTCACCAGACCAATCAGACGTTACTGGATGGTCACCAGACCGATCCACAACAGGAGTTCGTGCCAATCTCCCTGATCGGTCACCAGACTGATCCAGAGGCTTCCAATTCACCCTAAGTCAAGAGAACGAGCTCCCTAGCCTTCTCTGACTCGTGCTCAGTCCCCCGGACCAAGACTCAATGCCCAGTTTCACTCATCGGGGCTTCAACCTAGCTTCCCAAGCTAGGACCTGACTTCACTCACCATGATTTCATCCAACTTAGCTTCCCAAGCTAGGACCTGCCTTCACTCACCAGGGTTTCAGTCAACCTAGCTTCCCAAGCTAGGACCTGACTTCCCAAGCCAGGGTTTCATCCAACCTAGCTTCCCAAGCTAGGACCTGGCTTGGGGACCTGGCTTCCCAAGCCAGGATTTCATCCAACCTAGCTTCCCAAGCTAGGACCTGGCTTCCTAAGCCAGGGTTTCACCTAGTCCCACTAGGTATGCCTAGTCCCACTAGGTATTTTCCACTTCACCTAGTCCCACTGGGTGTGCCTAGTCCCACTAAGTCTTTTCCACTCCACCTAGTCCCATTAGGTCTTTTCCCATGCCAGTGTGTGATCTCCCGATCCACCTGGACTTAATCCGAGTTCATTCAACCAAACTTAAATCATTGTCAACACCAAAATAATAAACGGGTCAGACTGCATCAACAACATGTGGTAACATCAAAACCATGTACACAAAGGAGATATAATGTGCCATTCTTGTGACTCCCCTACATGGAAACATCTAGATATAACATTTTCCTCCTTTGCAATAGAACCATGTAATGTGAGACTTAGACTTTTTGCAGATGAATTTCAATCGTTTGGAAGTTATGGAAAGTAATATTCATCTTGATTAGTTATATTAACACCATATAACTTACCTCTATTGATGAGTATGAAGTCCCCACAGGGATCCGGAGTGGTTAGTGCATGGGAGTTTTTTCTAAGAGGTCCTGGGTTCGAGTCGCGCGAGGCGCACTGGATTAAAACTCTGGGCGTTTGGTGTATCAATTCTCGGCCCAACTATGCACTAATTACTCCGGGGACCGTGATTTACCTCCCTCGTGATGGCCTTGGGGCGGGTGCGACGGGGGCGCTGGGGGCGAGCGATTTCGCCTTTTTGTCTATTAATGAGTCTGAAAGATGAATTCGTATTTTTTTACTGTGGTTATTCCAAGTCATCAAAACCCAAAGGGCAAATAGATATGTTTTTATAACCTTTGATTGCGGAACTCAACCATTTATGGAATGTAAGCTCAGAGACATATTACATTGCAAAAATCAAACTTTACAATGAATGCTACTTTGTTATAGACGATTAGTAATTTTCCCGCATACTCAATATTCTCAAGATAGAGCACAACTAACAAGTTAGCATGTCTACATTATATAAGTGAGTATGATATATTTTCATTGTAGTAGAAAGATATCTTGGTTTTATAATCATCGAAGATTTTTACAGTTGTTCACCCATTTAGAAGAAATAAGAAAAATTTCAAACGGAACGAAATAGTTAAAAAACTTCCCCTAGTTTGGAAGTCAGGTGAAGAAATTATTAATGAAATTGATAGTTATGGATTTCTACCAGTATGTCAAGATGGTTCTAATAATATAAATAAATAAATTGTTAGTGTGAACAAGCGTGGTTGGAGGAAAAGCAAGATTTTTTAGGAGCTGTCATATTGGAAGTATTTACTTATTCGACATAACTTAAATGTGATGCATATTGAAAAAAATTCTTCAATACTGTGATGAATGTTCATGGGAAAGCTAAAGATAACAAAACACATGAAGAATGAAAATAATTAATAAGCAGACTTAAGTTGCATCACAATGAAACAACTGGTAAATATCCGAAGGTTTGTTAAAAATTGGAGAAAGAAAGTAAATAATCATTATATTTTGGTTGAAAGCAATTAAATTTCCTGATAGATATACCTTGAATATGGCTCATTGTGTGAATACAAATAGATTAAAAATGTTTGAAATAACGAGTTATGATTGCCACGTGTTCATGCAAAGAGTAATTTCAATAGTTTTCTAAGACTTACTTCCTAACAATGTTTGACAAACACTTACAGAATTGAGTCTCTTTTTCAGAAATTTGACTTCAAGGGTTAATATGATATATGATATGCTCTGACTTCAGACAAATATTCCAATGATACTATATAAGCTTGAGCGAATATTCTCACCAGGTTTTTTTGATTTAATAGAACATATACATATTCATTTACCATATGAGGCACACTGATAAGTGCTATTTTGTTGATTATTTTAGTTGCTAAAATCTAAGTTTGACCCATATTTTACTTGCTTAATTGTGAATTTACCCTAGGTTCTAGGACTTGCTTTTATTTTGGACTTAATTATAAATCTGTACACATTTGGATTATTTGGCCACTAAATTTTTGATCTATTTTTGTCGGCTTGAAAGGATCATGGACCTAGGGCATACTAGGTCAAACTTGAGTCGGAAGTGGACCCGAATCGAGTTATCAAGCTTCGGATTAATCTGGGTCGTCCGATTTAAAAGCGGCTAGATCTGAGCCATCTGGGACCATCTGGGACCATCTGAGGCAATCCGAGCTAGGGTTAGGGTTGATCAAGCACTGAGGTCAAGATCTGAGATTTTCATCCCAATCAGAGATCATTCAACCGTTGGATCAAGCATGGAGGGCTTTAGATTGTCCATCCAAAGATCAGGTTGATCTGGGCCATCCATTGGAAATCTGGAAGATCCAAGCTACCCCGAGACAGATCCTGACCCCTGATCAACATCATCAAAATTTGGTTCGGATTGGATAAAGATCAGCCGTTGGATTTTCTCAAAACGATCTCAGCTGTGCATTCCTATGTATTTAACCAAACATTTCCCAGCTTCTTCCCTTGTCGCGTCTTCGCCGCAAGCCTTCGTTTTCTTCGTTTGTTCTTCATTTGTTCTTCAGTTTTTCTTCAATCCGTGGATGCGACCCCTCAATTCTTTGGTTAGAACAAGATCTGGATCATCGGGAGGAGGTTTTAGTGAAGTTTCAGCTCTCAATTGCCCAAGAAACAGAGCCGGGAGAGGGTTTCTTCGGTTCTACCATTTGCTGCCTTCGATTTCAGTTGCGCTCCATTTCCATCCATCGGAGCTATCTGGAGGAGTTCCCTAGAGTGCTCTGACTATCCCCGAATCACCATCGCATTTGGAAGCAGCTGGATTGAAGAAGTCGAATGGGAATTTCAGTTTGAGCAGAGTGTGAGCTGGACTCAATCGCAGATTCAATTTCCCATTGGTTTGTTGAGCTTAGGGGTTCGAGGCTCACCCTTGCGTGACGAACAAGGAGTTCTTGAGCTAGGGAAGGATTGAGGAGTAGTTTCGTTAGTTAATTTCAGTTCTTTAGCTGTAATTTCATTTCTGCAATTTATTTCAGTCTGAATTTTGTATCCGAATGTTTTAGATTTCTTTTTTGAATCATTTCTGCTTTAAGTAGTGTTTCAATTATGCAAGTAATTAGTTAAGTTGTTGGTGTGGTGAACAATCGCATTTTTAGCAGCTTTCTTAGTGAATTTTCTATTTTTAGCAGTAGCTTCAATTTCTGCCGCAAGTTCATTTCTGAAACTTTGTGTTAGCTGCTTAATTCTCTTTTCTGAATTGTTATGCCGTAATTAGGGTTTAGTCTTGCAAGTTAAGTAGCTAGGGAGTTTGTTGAATGCACAATTACTTTTAATTTCAGTTTATTTCCTATTTAATTCTCGCGTATCAGTTGTTTAGCTGTGCGAATCAAGTGTTTTTGTTTAGCAGTGTTAGTTTCAGCTTTTCAGTGTTCGAGTCTTCATTTCTGAATCTGTATCAAGTGAATTTATTTGCTTGGTTTAGCATTGAATTCAGTTTCTGAAATATTGAAATTCATTCCTGCATTTCTGCACACAATTCCTGTTTTCATGCATTTCATATCTGCCCTCGATTTGTTTTGATTGATCAGTGATTGCTCCCGAATTCCTTCAGTCCTGCGTGTTAAATTCTGAACTGTCAATTAGAGTTTCGGGCACTTAGCATCAGTTCCTTTGGCACATTAGTTACCGTCTCTGAGTATCAAGATCGTTTCAGTTTTGCTCTTTGTACCAAGGGCAGTTTAGGCATTGTTTTGAATCAAGTTAAAGGCAATTCTTGAATGTGCTATGGTGTTTGAAGCTGTTTGCTTTTCATCCAGATTGTTTCTGAAATTCCAGCTTAAATTCTGCACATCAGTTTAGTTCTGAAATGTGGTTTCACTGAGTTGTGTTTCTGCATTTATTCATTGCTGAAATTTTGCAATTGAATCTAAACTTTACTATTCTATGCATTCGATAGCTTCAATTTTATTGTGCAGTGTTTCAGTTCTCATTGCTGAAGTTGAATTAATGAATCTCATCTAAATTCTAATTCGAGTAATTGATTTCAGCTATCTTGTTTGTTTTTGAAATTGGTTCGATGCCTCATGTCTGCCTTCATGTGCTAAATTTCTGCATTCCAAATCTACATTGAGTTGTTCATGATTTCCTGCCTTCATTGCTTAACTTCTTAACTCATTCATGCACAGCACTTCGGTATTAGACTTACCTTCCAGCTGAATTGATCAAGTTATCTTTGAATTGGCAGTTTACAATTTCTGCATTCAGTAGCAACTTTTGGCACATAAATATCTCTCTTGTGTATCAAGTTTGTTTCACTTTTCCACTTTGTATCAAGATGAAACTACGGCTTGATTGGTGTCCAGTTACATGCAATTTTGGTGTGCTACAGAGGTTTTGCTTTTCATTGCATTTTTATTTTCAATTGAAACCAAACCCAGATTTTATTTGAAACCCAAAAATTCAACGACACATAAACTCAAGCTCGAATCAGACAACCTCAACTAGCCCTAGGAAAAATACGACATGTGGCCCCTTTACTACGTTTTTATACTTTGATTGCAAAAAGGGTTTCCAGCTTACATATATCAAAAATTTTGAGACCCACATTTGTCACACCTAGTTAGCGGGCATCACACACTTAGGTGGTCATGTGCAATACAGATAGATGTACCCATTCAAAAGGTTTATGAGGAAATTAAAGAATAGTGTATGTAACAAAGCAAGAGTTGAAGATCAATATGTTATGCATATTTAGTTGAAAAAACTTCTTTTTGCTCTTATTAATTTGTTGATAATGTAAAAAATCGAACATCATAAATGTCCTCGAAATGAAGATAATAGTCAAACATTTGATCTAGAGATGCTTTCTATTTTCAAGTTTCCTAGTAAGATAATAAGTGCAACTGTGTCTAGACGATTAAATGACCAAGAATATCATTTTTCAGGACATATATACTCTTGTACTGTGAAGATGTCAAACCATACATAAGATAATAGTTTAAGTATACATATATACATACATAACTTTTCGTATATTTGACATATTATCTAATATGAATTTAAATTGCCTTATTTGACAATTTGTATGAACAACAACTACACTTATAAAATCCATCAATATATGGAAATGAGGTAGATTAGAAGTCAGAGGATGAATTTTCATTTTAGTTTCAAATTTATGTAAGTCAATTGGCGGCACGTTTGACGTTCGATCATCGATCGGATAGTGTCAGCGGCCTCCGACCGCCGCTCTGAACCAAACTATATCCTAGGAGGCACAGTAAACTCGTCGGGGATCACCACAATTACAATCTCACATCATTCACCGTCGATTCCAACGGATTCACCGTTGCCAGCAATCCCAACAGATTCACCGTCCCCCAAGGTATAGTTTAGTACGGGGCGATGATAAGAGACTGTCAGTAGTATCCGATCGACAATCAAACGTCGTACATACTATCGATTGACGATTAAAATGTTCATTGAGATATTCATTTTTAGTGTACAAATTATTTCTCATATATAATGGATGAAATGCCAACTAAGGCATAGGCCATTGGCTGCTTCAATTTTTATTGTATGAGACAAAGAAAAGATAAAATTATTTCATGATAATTTTCTAAAGCAAAAATATTTAAATCTTGAAATTTTTTTAAAAATATTATATGTACATTGATGGTTTAGATTGATTTTCCCAATAAATGTATAACTTGTATAATACTACTTACAATACCAATTAATATAGAAGAAAAAATTTGTCAAAATTAAAATTAATAAATTTTTATTTAACTTCAATAATTTATCAAGATTGATTAAATAATTTAATAATTTTATCCATTGAAAAAAAATTATTATAAAAAATTGAATATAAAATTTTAATTAGTAATTTTTCTTTTCAAAACAAGAAAAATTAAATTATATATATAAAATTATTTTTCAAAATTAATATTAATTTATTAAAAAATATTAAAGATCTAAATATTTTTTTTTATTTAGGATCTCAAAAATAATTGAGTTGGCCTTGCATGGATGACACCTTTACAATAAAGTCATATTTAATTTGGTTGTATTAGTACTTGAGATAATAAATGATTAAAAAGAATAGACACAGTTGAAAATGTAAACATAATTATTTGTTTACAAATGGTAACTTGCTTGTCATTTTCATTTTATTTATTTATTTATTTTGCCATTGATTTTCCAGACGTGGATGATATGGAAAGAAGGGCTTACTTAGATTTAGCGGCAATTTATCAAAGGACACATCTAAAAATTAAAATTTATCAATTTCGTATCATGGTTTCTATTTTATCAAAAGGTACAGGCTTTTATGTGAACTTCCTCTTATACCCCTCATTCTAACTACTGTCTTTCTCTTTCTCTCTCTCAGTAACAAATTTCGAGACGTCCGTGCACATGCTTGTTCAAACTTTTATTTTAAAATAATATATTATGGAATCGGCGCTAAAAACGAAAGATAAAAACTAAAAAAATATTTCAGTTAAAACTTGATTAATATATAAATATTTTTTAATATTTCAGCCGATTTGTTAAAATTTTGATTAATATATAAACATTTTTCAGTAAAAACGTAAGGTAATTGATTTTTTTAAATTTGATTAATAATAATTAATATATTTAATAAATATATTAATATATAAAAAAATTTAAAAAAATGTAAATTGATTTCAGGCGTGGGCCTGAAATGTTTTATTTCAGGCTCACGTTGAGCCTGAAATGTTTTGTGATGGTGATGGTATTAATCATGTTAATTTTCCATTATGCATCAATAAATCAGCTCCGCCCTCGCCGGCGAAGTATCCACGGTGCCGATGTCGGTGCTTGTCCGAGTGGCCCGAGAGCTGCTTCAGGTCGGCCACCGCTATCTCGACGTCAGGACCGTGGACGAGTTCAACGTCGGCCATCCAACGGGAGCCGTGAACGTTCCTTACATGCTAAAAGTTGGTTCAGGTATTTTTCATAATTAATCGCAAGCAATTTTTCATTTCAGAAACTGGGATTCTTATTTCTTTTCCTCCTGCAGGGCTGACTAAAAATCTCAACTTCCTGGTGCAAGTATTGTCAGCCTTCAGCGTGGACGATGAGATAGTAATTTTGAGTTGTGATCGATCAACTTCTTGAATTATATAATTATATATATATAGTTTCTGAAAATTGGATGGATGTTTTTGGCATAGGGATGCCAAAGTGGGAGGAGATCACGCTGGCCTGAAATGTTTTATTTTAGGGCCAGCGTGGGCCTGAAATGTTTTATTTCAGGCCCACGTTGGGCCTGAAATGTTTTGTTTCAGGCCCACGTCGGGCCTGAAATCTTTTGATTTCAGGTCCGACGCGGACTCAAATTTTTTTTTCTATTTTAAAAATATATAATTAATATATAAAAAACATATCAAACACTTAATTTTAGATTCAAACGCAGGGTCTGAAGTCATCCCAGGAGGGTCTGAACTCTGAAGTCAAATAATTTCAGATCTTATAAATAATTAAGTTAATAAATAATAATTAAATATAAAAAATATTTTTTAAATTAAAAAATTTTTAGGGAGGGCCTGAAGTCATCAGTGACTTCAGGCCCTCAGGCCATCAGTGAGGACCTAAAGTCTGATGACTTCAGGCCCTCCATCATATTAAATATAAAAAAATATAAAAAAATTTTTTATAAAAAGTTATAATATATAATTACATATTATTTATAATTTTTATAAAAAAGTATAATATATAATTACATAATAATAGAATATTATTATAAAGAAATCCAGATATGGGAGGTCCATCAGTGGATTTTGGTCAAAACCCACTGATATTTCTAAACTACTCCTATTTCATTGGTGATATCTAATATATAGATGTTTGGACACCTAAAACATCATCTCCTACATCTACCTTTTCTATTCATATTGAGTTTTCAGAAATCCAGATATGATAGGTCTATCAGTGAGTTTTGGTCAAAACTCACTGATATTTCTAAACTACTCCTATTGCATTGGTGATATAGAGTGTATAGATGTTTGAACACCTAAAACATCCTCTCCTAGGTCAACCCTGTCTATCGATATAAGGTTTTCAAAAATTCAGATATGGCAGGTCCATCAGTGAGTTTTGGTCAAAACCCACTGATATGGCTAAATTACTCCTATTGCATTGGTGATAGCTAATATATAGATGGTTGGACACCTAAAACATCATCTCCTACCTCTAATCTCTCTATTCACATGGAGTTTTCAGAAATCCAGATATGGGAGGTCCATCAGTGGGTTTTGGTCAAAACCCACTGATAGACCTAAAAATCTCCTATTGCAACATAATTTATAATCATTAAAAGTTTGGACACCAAAAATACCATCTCCTAGCTCAACTCTAACTAGAACTATTGATATTTTTATTTAATTTACTTACATTTATCCAAGATTTGTTCAGACCCTCCAGGCCCAAGGAGTAGTTTAGCCATATCTGTGGGTTTTGACCAAAACCCACTGATGGACCTCCTATATCTGGATTTCTAAAAACTCCATATGAATAGAGAAGTTAGAGGTAGGAGATGATGTTTTATGTGTCCAACCATCTATATATTAGATATCACCAATGCAATAGGAGTAATTTAGCCATATCAGTGGGTTTTGACCAAAACTCACTGATGGACATCCCATATCTGAATTTCTAAAAACCCTATATCAATAGACAGGGTTGACCTAGGAGAAGATGTTTTAGGTGTCCAAACATCTATACACTCTATAACACCAATGCAATATGAGTAGTTTAGAAATATCAGTGAATTTTGACCAAAACTCACTGATGGACCTCCCATATCTGGATTTCTAAAAACTCCATATGAATAGAGAGATTAGAGGTAAGAGATGATGTTTTAGGTGTCCAACCATCTATATATTAGATATCACTAATGCAATAGGAGTAATTTAGCCATATCAGTGGGTTTTGACCAAAACTCACTGATGGACCTCCCATATCTGAATTTCTGAAAACCCTATATCAATAGACATGGTTGACCTAGGAGAAGATGTTTTAGGTGTCCAAACATCTATACACTCTATATCACCAATGCAATATGAGTAGTTTAGAAATATCAGTGAGTTTTGACCAAAACTCACTGATAGACCTATCATATCTGGATTTCTGAAAACTCCATATGAATAGAGAGGGTAGAGGTAGGAGATGATGTTTTAGGTGCCCAAACATCTATATATTAGATATCACCAATGAAATAGGAGTAGTTTAGAAATATCAGTGGGTTTTGACCAAAATCCACTGATGGACCTCTCATATCTGAATTTCTTTATAATAACATTTTATTATTATGTAATTATATATTATACTTTTTTATAAAAATTATAAATAATATGTAATTATATATTATACCTTTTATAAAAAAAAATTTTATATTTTTTTATATTTAATATGATGGAGGGCCTGAAGTCATCAGACTTCAGGCCCTCACTGATGGCCTGAGGGCCTGAAGTCACTGGGCCTGAAGTCACTGATGACTTCAGGCCCTCACTAAAAATTTTTTAATTTTAAAAATATTCTTTATATTTAATTATTATGTATTAAATTAATTATTTATAAGATATGAAGTTATTTGACTTTAGATCCTCCTGGGATGACTTCAGGCCCTGCGTTTGAATCTGAAATTCAATGTTTTGATACGTTTTTTTATATATTAATATATTTTTAAAATAGAAAAAAAATTTGAGCCCACGTCGGACCTGAAATCAAAACTCAACGTGGGCCTGAAACAAAACATTTCAGGCCCTTGCTGGGCCTGACATAAAACATTTCAGGCCCATCGTGGGCTGAAATATTTTATTTCAGGCTAGCGTGATCTCCTCCCACTTTGGCATCCCTGTGCCAAAAACATCCATCCAATTTTCAGAAACTATATATATATATATATATATATATATATAATTATATAATTCAAGAAGTTGATCGATCACAACTCAGAATTACTATCTCATCGTCCACGCTGAAGGCTGACGATACTTGCACCAGGAAGTTGGGATTTTTAATCAGCCCTGCAGGAGGAAAAGAAATAAGAATCCCAGTTTCTGAAATGAAAAATTGCTTGTGATTAATTATGAAAAATACCTGAACCAACTTTTAGCATGTAAGGAACGTTCACGGCTCCTGTTGGATGGCCGACATTGAACTCGTCCACGGTCCTGACGTCGAGATAGCGGTGGCCGACCTGAAGCAGCTCCCGGGCCACTCGGACAGGCACCGACATCGGCACCGTGGATACTTCACCGGCGAGGGCGGAGTTGATTTATTGATGCATAATGGAAAATTAACATGATGAATACCATCACAAAATATTTCAGGCTCAACGTGAGCCTGAAATAAAACATTTCAGGCCCACACCTAAAATCAATTTACATTTTTTTAAATTTTTTTATATATTAATATATTTATTAAATATATTAATTATTATTAATCAAATTTAAAAAAATCATTTACCTTACGTTTTTACTAGAAAAATATTTATATATTAATCAAAATTTTAACCAATCGGCTGAAATATTAAAAAATATTTATATATTAATCAAGTTTTAACTGAAATATTTTTTTTAGTTTTTACCTTTCATTTTTAGCGCCAATTCCATAATATATTATTTTAAAATAAAAGTCTGAACAAGCATGTGCACGGACGTCTCGAAATTTATTACTGAGAGAGAGAAAGAGAAAGACAGTAGTTAGAAGGAGGGGTATAAGAGGAAGTTCACATAAAGGCCCGCGCCCTTTGGTAAAATAGAAACCATGATACGGAATTGGTAATTTCCAATTCTTATATACGCTCTTTGATAAATTGCCGTAGATTTAGCCTATACAAATTGTAGTCATTTTTTTTGTGAAAATAAAGTGTTAATGTGTATAAAAGTTGGACTTTTATGTTATCAAATCATAGTGAATACCGATAATACTTCTCTCTCGGCTTCTTTTCCATAAGATTATCATTTGCAAATTCAGATTATAGTTAGTAACACAGAGTCCCTATCCATGAATCAAACATCAATCACTGAAGTAGCTAGCTGGTCGATGAGCATTAAGTGAGGCAGAATATGTAAAACTTTCATTGGTGTGACTTGTCACTAAATCTTCTTTGCATTCATGTCGTAATAAAACTTGGCGTTTGCAAAATCAAATCTTGACGTTTGAATAGTGCACAGAACAGCAAAACTAGTAGAGATACTTTAAGGACACTTATAACAGGCGTTAATCGAACGTTATAATTGTGTTAATTGAGTTTTATAATGCTCGATTAACGTATCGTCCGTGTTAAATCCATTGCGACGAGCGTGTTAAAGCGCTGACGCGATGAACACGTTCAGATATTTGAATGTGTTCATCACATCGTGACATGACATCCCCAACCCCCAATCGATTGGGCAGCCTCTCCAATCGATTCCAGACACCCCTGAATGCGATTGAAGATGTCTATAATCGATTGGGACAGTCATAATCGATTAAAAATCGATAACGGTCACCTAAATAACTAATAAACACTCACAACAATCATAAAATCGTCACAAACGACTATTTTAATAAAAAACAAATTTTTATCTATAAATATCCATCATGTTACAACTCTCATTTCAATCTTCAAACACCTCTCCCTTAATCACTCTCATTCCCATTTTAAATTTATAATAATAATTTAAATTTCAAATAATGATAAATATATGTAAAAATATTATTATTATTTATTTTAAATAATAATAATTTAAATTGACAAATGAAATTGAAGATAAAAAAATATGTATATGAGAGAATAAATATATGAGAGAATAAGTATGGGGGTTGAATGTTAAACGAATGTGAGAGAATGAAGATGTTAATGTTAATGTGTATATGTCTATATGATATGTATATTTTATAATTTTTGATAAGACTATAGGTATTATAATATTAAAGGTATTAAATAGTTGCCATGTCGGCTATTTTGTTTGAACAGTTTGGGAGGAAGAGTTAGATTATATAAAAATATATTACACGCCGCCTTAGCTGGAGTCAGACTATATTAAAATCTATAATAAATGCTAATCCAAGTCAGCGGTTTTACCGCCGCCGCCCCACATGTGCGGACGCGCAGCATTTCACTATTCCATTGTTCCAGCTTCGATGGGGATCCATATTTTCGTTGTTATTAATCAATCAACAATGGGAAGAAGGATCAGCTGCCCTTCCTCCTCCGCTCTCTTCTTCGTCCTCCTCCTCCTCAGCTGGCCTGCCTGCTCCGTCTCCACTGGGGCAGACACCTTATCGCCTGATCGACCTCTCCTCGATGACGGAGGAGCCGCCTTGGTCTCCTCCGGCGGCAGCTTCCGGCTGGGCTTCTTCAGCCCCAACGGTTCCACCAACCGCTACGTCGGCATATGGTACAACAGCATCTCCGTCCAAACCGTCGTGTGGGTCGCCAACCGTCGACGCCCAATCACCACCATCTCCGGCGGCAGTCTCTCTTTGACCGCCAACGGTACACTCATCATCACCGGCGAAGACAATTCCACCGCCATCTGGTCTTCCGGGTCGCCAGCCTCAGGCCTCGAGAATCCAGTCGCGCGGATCCTCGACGATGGCAACTTCGTGGTCCAAGAGGCTGGCAGCGACGGCAACGACTCTAACAGCTTCGCATGGCAGAGCTTCGACTTCCCGACGGACACGCAATTGCCGGGCATGGCGTTGGGGCAAAAGCAACTACGCACAGGGGCCATCCTGAACATCAACCTCACGGCCTGGATGAGCTCCACGGACCCTGCTCCAGGCCAATATGCCTTCGGATTAGACGTGCGAGGCGACCCCCAAATATTCATCTGGTCAGATACACGACCCTACTGGCGCGGAGGACCCTGGAACGGCCGCTGGTTCAGTGGCGTCCCAGAGGTGAGGGACGGCGCCGACGGAGTCATCGATTACAACTTTGACAAAGATCATACCAGCTACAGGCCAGTCTACCAGTCTTCGACCATCGTGAGGTGGACCATGAACAGCTCCGGCCAGCTACAACTCCTCGTGTGGGCTGAACAGAGCTGGATTGTCAGTTGGTACATACCCAAGGATCAATGCGATCAAATTTTCCTGTGCGGCTCCAACAGTTACTGCAGCTCCAACATCTCCCCGCCGTGCACATGCTTGCCGGCGTTTCATCCAAGGAACCAACGTAATTGGGATATGTTGGATGGGTCAGGCGGCTGCATCAGGACGACGCCCTTGGACTGTTTGAATAATACCGATGGATTCTTCACGCAGAGTGGCACCAAGTTGCCCGACACGTCCAGATCGACAGTCTTTGCAAACTTGAGCTTGGAGGGGTGCAGGGCTTTGTGCTTGAGCAACTGCTCCTGCACAGCGTATGCTGCACTGGACATAGTTAGTGGGAATGGCTGCTTGATATGGACGGAGGATCTCACTGATATCACAGTGTATCAGAGTGGGCTAGGACAAGATCTTTATGTCAGATTGGCAGCGGCAGATTTAGGTGAGCAGCTAGCTAGCTAGTCAAAACTGAATTGAATATATCTATCATCAACATTTATGCATGCCCAAACCTTTTTACTTATACAGTTATATGCTGATCTAATCTTTCAGCATCAGCTTCAGCTTCAGCATCTGAAGCTTTGCACCATCATTCTGACCGGAATATCTTACTGATTGTGGTTCTTCTTCCTCTGGCAATTCTTCTGTTCCTTGCTTGTGTTGCTTACTCGATTTGGAGGTGGAAGAAGAGAAGTATTGTTCATTCTCATCATAACAACTTTTACTTGGCTTGCATATATTCTGAAAGTCATTAATTTGTGGCACATGTAGGTTCTCATACTGACGATGAAGCAGAAGAAAATGACATGGAATTGCCATTGTTTGACTTCAATACAATTAAAGATGCCACCGATGACTTCTCACCAGACAACAAGCTTGGTGAAGGAGGCTTTGGCCCTGTGTACAAGGTAGAGCATACTGTATTTGGGGTTTAATGCTGGCACATAATTGTTTGAGCAAGTTTGACATTTGATTGTGTGTAGGGTAAATTGGGGGTGGAACAAGAGATAGCAGTGAAAAGATTATCCAAGACATCGACACAGGGAGTCGATGAGTTCAAAAATGAGATAACTTTGATTGCGAAACTTCAGCATCGAAATCTCGTTAAGCTTCTTGGCTGTTGCATCCAAGGAGGGGAAAGACTCTTGATCTATGAATACATGTCCAATGGAAGCTTGGACACCTTCCTGTTTGGTTAGTTGATCTTCTCTGTCAATTTACATATATAATCTGAAACTATCTAAATGAATGCTTGTTGTGTTCAGATGAAGTTCAAACTGTATTGCTGGATTGGAGAGCAAGGTACAACATCATACTCGGTGTGGCTCGAGGTCTATTTTATCTTCACCATGATTCAAGATTAAGGATCGTTCATAGGGATCTTAAGGCAAGCAATATTTTGCTTGACAAAGATATGAATCCCAAAATATCTGATTTTGGCATGGCAAGGATATTTGGAGGAGATGAATCTGAATCAATTACCAAGAGAGTCGTCGGAACCTAGTGAGCATAAACAATTTTAATCATCATTATTTTTATTTTTAATAGACACTTATTTTATATTTCTATGATAATGACAGTGGTTACATGTCTCCTGAATATATCATGGATGGTATTTTTTCAATAAAGTCAGATGTATTTAGTTTTGGAGTATTGATACTCGAGATAATAAGTGGTAAAAGGAATAGAAATGTTGGTCAATCAACGGAACAATTGAACCTGGTAGGAAATGTAAGCACACTTATTTCTTTGCAGATTATACATTTCTCTTTGGTCACTTTCATTTTACATACTACATGATTCACTTCGATTTCATAATTCAGTTTGCAATTGTTTTTTCAGATGTGGATCATGTGGAAAGAAGGGAAATGCTTAGATTTGGTTGATAAAAATTTCAACCATCTGTCATCTGAAAATGAAGTGCTACGGTGTGTAAAAGTTGGACTTCTATGTGTCCAAAAACATCAAGAAGATAGACCTACAATGTCTTCAGTGTTAGCAATGTTGGTGAGTGTCGACAATATTTCTCTCTTACCAGAACCTAAAGAACCAGGATTTTTTATTTCAGGATTATCATCTGTAAGCTCAGATTTTAGTAATCGAGAGTCAATGTCTGTCAATCGAGTTTCGATCACTGTAATGGATGGTCGATAGGAATTGAGTGATGAAAGTACAAGTTTTTATGACCTCTTGCTATAATAACTAAAATCTTAAGCTCTTAGATGGTCTTTTAGCCTATGCTAGTACTTTGGCTTTCACATATGTTTATTCATGTTTTAAACTCTAGATGCTTATTATATGTTGTAACTTTGATTCTCCATGTAATGAACATTACAAGCCAAAATTTGATCAAGTTTATGCTTTAGAAATTCAAACTGTTGAATTCTGAATTCAAACATACAAATCATTCAGCTTTAGAGATTCAAACTGTTGAATTCAGAGGGCTGTTAATGATTGGACTAGACTGAAGAACTCCCTCTTCAATTGAAATAGACCCACAGAACTCCATGGTTCTTGTTCTATCAAAATTATTGGACATCATACTACACTAATTATATTGTTCACAAAACTTAACTTTGCTGACTAGTCACTCGATGCCAT
>JAGFNQ010009550.1:0-33501 GCA_024364735.1 Boesenbergia rotunda
AGTTTCGGATTTAACATCCTCCCCCACTAATAAAAATTTGGTCCCCAAATTTCAGTATTCACTATAGTAAACACTATCAAGAAGTATGTTGATATAAATACTGAACAGTAACTAATCATACATACTTCAAGTGAACAGGTGGGGGTAACGAGTTCGGATGACATCCTCAAGCTCCCAGGTAGCCTCCTCATCTATGTGATGCTGCCATCCAACTTTAACCAGCCGGATTGTCTTGTTCCGCAACTGACGCTCCCGGTGACCCAAAATTCGTACAAGAATCTCCTTGTAAGTCGCGTTAGGCTGAAGTGGAACTGAGACATCCGACAGCACGTGTGAAGGGTCTGGTACATATCTCCTCAGCATGGATACATGAAATACATCGTGTACACTGGTGATGGATGGTAGAAGAGCCAAACGATAAGCAACTGCTCCAACCCTCTCCAGAATCTGGAACGGACCGATCTAATGCGGAGCAAGCTTACCTCGAAGACTGAATCGTTTCACCCCCTTCGTGGGTGAAACTCGCAGAAACACATGATCACCTACGGAGAACTCCAGAGGTCTCCGTCTCCGGTCGGCATAGCTCTTCTGACGATCTTGCGCCTCAGATATCCTGCGTTTGATGGTACGGACTAACTCTGCCTCGTGCTGAGCTCTCTGAGGTCCTAACAGCTGGGATTCCCCAACCTCCTCCCAGAGGGTGGGTGTCCGACAAGGCCTACCATACAACGCCTCATACGGTGCCATCTGGATAGCCGTATGATAGCTGTTATTGTAGGCGAACTCGACAAGATGCAGATGATCCTCCCAACTGCCTCCGAAATCCATAACACAGGCTCGCAGTAAGTCCTCCAAGGTCTGGATGGTATGCTCTGACTGACCATCGGTCTGCGGATGGAAGGCGGTACTAAATCTGAGCTCGGTACCCATGGCCTTCTGCATACTCTGCCTGAAGCGTGAGGTGAAACGTGGATCTCGGTCGGAGATGATACTCAACGGTATGCCGTGCAATCTGATGATCTCTCTGCAATACAGCTCTGCTAATCTATCCAGAGAATCGATCCTCCAAATAGCTAGAAAGTGCGCGGATTTGGTCAATCGATCAACGATCACCCAAATCACGTCAAGGCCTCGTCTGGTCCTAGGCAATCCCACCACGAAATCCATAGTAATGTGTTTCCACTTCCACTCGGGAATGGGAATACTCTGAAGTAGCCCAGCACGTCTCTGGTGCTCTGCCTTAACCTGCTGGCATACCAGACATCGGGCTACGAAGTCAGCGATATCCCGCTTCATTCCGTTCCACCAGTAAGAACGTCTTATATCCCGATACATGCGGGTGACACCCGAATGGATAGAAAATCAGGAGCGATGTGCCTTCTGTAATAGCTCCTCCATAATAGGGTGTGCCTTGGGTACGCAAAGTCTCCCGCGAAAATACAAGACACCTGCGTCGTCTCATGTAAAATCAGACTGCTGCTCTGTGGCTGCTCGACTGCCGAGGAACTGCAGATGTTGATCGCTCGCCTGAGCCTCTCTGATCCTCGTCCGGATGGAAGACTGAGCAATAATGGTCGCCAAAATACCCCTCTCAGTCTGACCCTGCTCCTCTAGACCCAACTCTGAGAAACTCTGGACGATCTCGGTAACCAGAACTCGATGGTTGGCTAGTACCCCTCTGGACTTCCTACTCAAGGCGTCAGCAACGACATTAGCTTTCCCAAGGTGGTAGCTAATGGTACAATCGTAGTCCTTCAGGAACTCCATCCACCTCCTCTGTCGGAGGTTGAGCTCCTTCTGCGTGAAAAGATACTTGAGGCTCTTATGATCCGTGAATATCTCAAAGGTAATCCCATACAAGTGATGCCTCCAGATCTTCAGAGCAAAAATAATAGCTGCCAACTGTAAATCGTGAACTGGGTAGTTCTTCTCATGTTCCTTCAGCTGTCGAGAAGCATAAGACACTACCCGCCCGTGCTGCATCAGAACGGCGCCCAATCCCTGATTGGATGCATCTGTATAAAGCACAAATCCGTCCTCTCCTGATGGAAGAACGAGGACGGGTGCCGACACTAATCTCTTCTTCAGCTCCTGGAAACTAGCCTCACAAGCTTCTGACCATGTGAACCTCACTCCTTTCCTGGTAAGGCGTGTCAGCGGCATAACTATGCTCGAGAATCCCTCAACAAATCGTCGGTAGTAGTCGGCTAATCCCAAGAAATTGCGAACCTCCTGAACTGACTTCAACTGCTCCCAACTGGTGATAGCCTCGATCTTCTGGGGGTCTACTGAAATACCACGGCTGGAAACCACGTGCCCCAGAAAACCGACTGAGGATAGCCAGAATGCGCATTTGCTGAACTTCGCAAATAAGCGCTCCCGTCGGAGAGTCTTTAAAACTATGCGAAGATGATGCGCATGCTCCTCCTCAGAACGCGAATAGATCAAGATGTCATCAATGAAGACAATCACAAACTGATCTAGATACTCCAGGAATATGCGGTTCATCAAATCCATGAATACCGCTAGAGCATTGGTAAGCCCAAATGGCATCACCAAGAACTCATAGTGCCCATATCTAGTGCGAAAAGCTGTCTTCTGGATATCTGAGTCTCTAACTCTCAGCTGATCTTATCCGGACCGTAGATCAATCTTAGAATACACTGAGATGTCTCTGAGCTGATCAAACAAATCCTCTATCCGTGGCAACGGGTACTTGTTCTTGATGGTTACTGCATTCAACTGTCTGTAGTCAATGCATAACCTCAAAGAACCGTCCTTCTTCTTGACAAACAGAACCGGTGAACCCCAAGGAGATACGCTCGGTCTAATGAACCTCAGTCTAATAACTCCTGGAGTTGGACCTTCAACTCGTCCAACTCTTTCGATGCCATGCGATAAGGAGCCTTAGATGCTGACGCAATCCTCGGAATCAGCTCTATAGTGAACTCTATCTATCTCCTGTGAGGAAGACCCGATAGCTCCTCTAGAAAGACATCTGGGAACTCCCAAACAACTGGAATATCCATAAGAGAGGAACTACTATTGTCATCCACGCCAATCATCGATAACAGATAACCCTGACAACCCAGTGATAACAATCTCTGTGCCTGGAGCGCAGAAATAACAGATATGCCGTCATCTCGGATGCCGGTGAAATCCCACAAGTGTTGGTCTAGAGGCCGAAAAGTGACCACCCTCGTCCGGCAATCCACGGTGGCATGGTATGCGGTATGCCAGTCCATGCCGAGGATGATATCAAAATCAACCATCTCTAGCACCAGCAGGTCCACAGTGAGAATCATGCTACCAAATTCCAGTGGGCAGGCTCTGACCTCCTGAGTGACCGCTAATGACTCACCCGAGGGTAAAGATACCGACAGGTGGCGTACCCTAGCGGTAGGTATCCTACCAATCCTAGCCAGGAATAATCGTGAAATAAAAGAGTACGAGCTACCAGTATCCACTAATAAATCTGCAGGTACTGAATATAAAGAGATAATACCGCGAAATACTGATCCGTCAGCCCTCTGCGCCTCCTCTCGTGTAACCGTAAAAACTCGTCCAGACTCTGGCGGTGGAGGTAGAGGAGGATACTGTTGTGGCTGTGGTGGGGACAAAGGCGGGGGTACAGGTGCTCCAACCGCAGACTGAGGCTGATACGGTGCAGTCTGATAAATTGGGTAGTGCTGAGTCTGTGGCATGTACTGCTGCGGGGGTACTGAAACAGAACTCTGAGATGTCGTTGGGTACTGACGTACTCATATCCCAGCATACAATAAACCACAGCTGGAGTGGCTGTCTGGGGTGGACGGAAAGAATGCTGAGTCCTCCGTCCTCCTCGCTGAGGTCCTGTCGGTGCGGTATGGCCACTCTGTGCGGTATGCCCACTCTGGCCCGTGCCTCTAGTCTGCTCGTGCTGTGCCTTTAGCGCACAGTCTCGACTCATGTGCCCCGCGAGCTTGCAGTAGAAACACACTGCATGCCCCACAGGACACTCTGACCTCGGATGCCCTTTGGATCCGCACTGGGTACACTGGTACTATTCGGCTGTCCTCTTCTTCTGGTGCTGCTGAGAAGACCGAGAAGAACCGCCTGAGTAACGACCAGACTTCTGAGGCCAACCAGATGCCCCAGAAGTGCTCTGAGCTGACTGTCCTGACCGCCACACTTCTGTCCTGAGGTCTGCTGTGGTTGAGTCTGAGATGAACCCTGAGCTGACTCCTTTCCCTTCTTCTTCTCTCCATTCACCTCCTGTTGTGCCATCTCAATCAGAAGGGCTTTCTCCAAAGCCTCACGGTAGGATGCAGTACTAAATCCAGCAAGCCGAAGTCTGATATACCCAGCTAGTCCTCAAGTGAAGTGAATCATCCGTGATCTATCCTCAGTGACCAGCTCGGGGCAGAATTCAGCCAAACGGTTGAATTCTGCGCTGTACTCCATCACTGTGTGACTACCCTGCTGTAGGGTCAGGAACTCCTGACGCTGAGTCATCTAATAAGCTATTGGGATATACTGACTCTCGAAGGCCTCTCGGAAGACGGCCAAAGTGAGACGCTGCTATCCAATGATCGTGCACTGCGAGGCCCACCAGGTCACCGCCTCGTCTCGCAAATGGTATGCAGCTAGCTCCGCCTTCTCCCACTCGGAGCAGGCCATATAATAGAAGGTACCCTCCAGAGTCTCCAACCAAGAACGGGCAGCCCTAGGATCAGATCCTCCGTTGAACAATGTAAATTGGCCTTTCACCGACTCTGTAAGAGCGGGTATCTGGGCTCTAGCTCTGGCCCAATCTGCCAGAGAAGTAGGAGCTACCAATGGAGCTACAGAGGGTGCTACGCCAGAAACCGTAGACGGAACCGTGGAAAATCCCGGAAAAGAGGCCATTGGTGGGGCCGGATAAGCTGCTGGCGCAGGAACAGGTGAGGGTGCCGCAGAAACTCCTGTGAAAGGTACTGACGAAGGCACTGAATGGTAGACAACCGTAGGCACCACCGGGGGTGTAGGTACTGCAGGGTACGCTGTGGGTGGTGCCGACGGTGGTACGACTGGGTACGGTACTGTAGGCACCGCTATAGGTGTAGCAACAGGTATAGATGATGGTCCCGCTGAGTATGCAGTGGCAGGCACCGGTGCTGGTATTATGGGAATCAATGGTGTCGTAGTCGCGGGTGGTACGGTCGGAACCACTGACAGCAGTGGAGATGGGGGCCTCGGAACAACTGGAGGAGTCTGTCCATGACTGACTGGCCCCGTCTCCGTCGGTCTCTTGGGTGACCTGGTCACCGGAGACCCAGTAGTAGACTTACGTGGTCGACCTCGACCACGTCTCGGTGCGGGGGCACGTCCGCGCCTAGTCATACCTGTTACAATAATACCCATTGGTTACCAAAGGTACAAGTCAACTAACTTTATCAGCTTATATAATTTGTCGCCCAGAGATGTCCCGTCGCAGCCAGGTCCCATAATCCAAATCACGTCGCAAAATGACTCCGAAGATCTGAAATGTACTCGGGTAGATATCATCAAACCCGAGCTCCGACACCAACAGAATAGGTACCAGATTTAACTCCGAAAAATTCGTAAAACAAGTAGGCAACGTAAGTCCACAAGTCCTCAAGGTATCTGGCAACCTGGGCTCTGATACCAAAATAAATTGGTATCAGATAAAATTCGGAAAGTCTGGAAAACACAAAAATAAGTAGGCATCGTAACCTAGGCTCTGATAACAAAATAAATTATCACGCCCCGAGACCATTGGAGCCGCTAATCCAATATAAAATCAGACAGCATCTCCCCTATCCGGCGGACAATCACACATACACACAAACACACGCAGATATAATTTGGCCTCAGGCCACAAAATAGATATATATAAAGCATAAGATAATGAAATACCGCAATACTGAATTCATAGAACTCACCAGAGTTGCCCCCAGGGCAGGCGCGCAGCAAATCAACCAACACAAAGTCCAATAAAGGACTCAAAAATACAATGTCGTACGAATAGATCGCGAATACAAATCCACGACATATAGGAAAAATGAATACAACACATAAGGAATGCTATAAAAAGGAAAACAACGCTGAAGCACCCAACAACGGAGTCGTAGGGACCAGGACCGGCAACTGGGCTCCTCCGACGAGCTATCAACCTGAAACAAAAATATTACGACGGGTGGTGAGTCCAAGTGGACTCCGCGGGTATATAGAAAGATATGCATGACAGCAAAGTAGCGAAATCAGCTATACAGAAACAACAGGATACAGTCTCCATAATAATATCAGAAGTATGCATAACTGAAATAATAAAGGACTGTACATACCAGAAATCAGTCTATCATGATCATAATAGGACTCGTACCATACGAGCAAGTGCAGGGTCAACAAACCATACCAAAAGTACATCCTATATGTGCATGTCAAATAAGTGCAGCAAGTGAATGCAGCAAACACAATCAATGCACAAATGCATCATATGCACATGATGAAATGTCATGGTCACCCCCTAACACCAGTCAAGCCAACGAGATAGGAGATACTGTGTCGGCCGAGTGGGTAGAGCTGTGACACTGTCCGCACTCTGCCATCACTGCTCCTGAGTGACCGAGTGGATAGGATGCTGATGGAGCTATCGCTCCGCCCCATGTATATATGGGGGAGATATCTCTCTCATCTTCTCTGGTCTATGGGAAGAGAAGGGATCTCTGTCTGCTACCACTCTCCGAAACCACTACCCCTGAGCGGACGAGCGGACCAATACAGAGCAAATGCACACACCCAGCTGTATCCACTAACCAATGAGCGGTCGTGTGTGCATATCATGTGCCGGAAGACGATAGGCTCAACCACAAGAGAGTCGTTGATCGCCGACATGCAACAGTACATGTATGGTGCATGACTAACACATGCAACCCCTACCAGGTCATCGACACATCACTCAACTTATCATGCACATGTCGTATGTATGCATCATAACCCAATCAATCCTATATCCAGACACACGTGCAAGTATGACTAGAATCAATCAATGCAACCATACAATGGTATGCTAATCTCTATCCATATACTCATGCTCATACCAATGCTATACAGAATCAGATAACAAATAAATGAGACTGTATAGAAGGAAATTTAGATCATATCCAAGGTCAAGCATAAGTATCAAGCAGGATAACAAAACGGTAGCAGATAAAGGTCAATATCAGCCTATTGCATAAATAACAACTAGCCATGCATAAAGATAAAGTGGATCTACAGATACAAGCAAGAAGTACCCGCCTCCAATAGTAGAAGTCCGTATCAAGGCAGAAAGAACCACCCGTCAATAATCCAATCAAGCTCCTGTATCAAGGATGTATTTAATTAGCTATTATACAAATGATAGCTAGCTAATAAATCCCTAAACCATGCTCGGGTTAACCTAACCATTTTCTTTCCATTTAATTACCTCTAATTAAATGAAAATTTCCTAATTATCCCACGTGGTTAGAATTGGGTTCATTTTAGGTTAAATTGCCATCAACTTTATCACGATTAGGTTATAAGATTTAAATCTCAAATTATACCTTACCTCAACCCAACTCTAAGTAACATGTGGCAACACCACAAGATCTAAATACTAGGTTAACAACCTAGTCCGGCTAGATCAAATAGACGAGTCACACATATATGATTAGGATTGATTTCAAAAGGTATTAAGCACGAAAGCTTCAAGTTCAAAATCCAACAAACCATTAAGCGCGTATGAAATTTCTATCAGCTCCTTCTACAGATTAATTCTAAATGAAACAATACCAAGACTACACTGCTAGCAAGATCAAAACCTACCACCAATTCAAGTATAACCTGACATGAAGAAATCTGGGCAAACAATAACAGAAACTACTCCATCACAGAGCAATTAACAAAGGTAACATGTAGAGGAAAAACATTCCCTTACCTGAGCCCGAGCAGCCCTCCACGACAGGAGCTCCTGTTCGCACAGGGAAATGGCATGCGCCAACTAGAAACAAATGCCCAAGTTTTAGTAGTTAATCCAAAAAGAAGGAGCTGCTACCACCAACCAAATCACAACCTAATTCCTTGATCCCTCACTAACTACAGATTTCTAACAGAAACAACCTAGAAATCTATTACAACCAAAACAACACTTGCTTGCACACGCAGAATTCCCAAAGTGGCAGTCCTCCTCCCTCAACTGTCGAAGAACAACAGTATTGGTTGAAGCGAATCAGATAATTAGGGCTCTGCTTCGGAACAACTACACTGAACATTCACAAATCCAAACTCTTACCTTAATTGAAAACCGGAGGAGCGCTGAAACGTGACCGCTGGCTCCAACCGACAAGGGCGATCCACGATCTATCGACTGGGAGGCTCTCCAAGGAAAAAGGAAGAGAACAAAGTGTTGTCGATCGCCTGAGAAGAAGCCACAATCGTGGTCGGCGTCGAGCGGTTGATGCGGCTAGGGCACATTGAAGGAGAAGAGAAGAGAAAGGGTGAAGTGATCGGGAGTGAGGGGTCAGCCGTATGGGTTCTAGGTCAAGGTATATAAGAGAGGCTATATTTGCAATTAAGCCCACTAAGTTTAATTAATTACAATCTCACCCTTAACTTTGAGTTTTAGCAATAAAACCCCTCCGACTTAGCTTTTAAACCACTTCACTCCCCGTAACCTCGTCCAAAAGTTCGGAAACCCTAGGATCCATTTCCGAAAAATTTTTCCAAAGCAACACAAAATTTTTCCAAAGAACTTTGCGATCTTATCTCCTTCCTATCTCGTAAGTTGGCTAAGTCCAACGATCCGATCAAGTCCCTCTAAAAGGAGATCAAAGCCCTTAAGGAGGAGACTAACTCGAGTTCCTTGACTAAGATAATTCAGGGTGGAATCTCAACTCAAGTCTAATAACTTGAGGAAAAGAATTTCTCTCTGAAAAGTCAAGTTAAGGAAATCAGAGTAACCTTAGAACGGTTTACATTGGGTTCTAAGAATCTCGATATGATTCTTGGAAAATAAAAAACCGTTCTTAACCGATCTGGACTTAGATTTAAAATTAACTCGCGATATAAATCTCACTATTCAATTGTGAACCGTACTAGCACCCGAGTCCAAGCATGGGTGCCAAAACCGAGCTTGACTAATCAAGCTGGACCAAACTATTATTGTATCCCCAAGGATCAAATTCATTACCTAGATAGATCGTATCGAGGCTTTAATCTAGGGGGAGCCAATATAAAGACAATTTCTATTATTAGATAAACTTTTGCATGCTTGTCTAATTGTTTGATTACTTGTTTATTCATTTTCTACAAATTATCATGCTTAAGACTAGAAATGGTTAGTTAAGGACTAGACTTGATTGAAAATTCCACAACTTAGTATTAGGGTGGGCAAGCTGATAGTACGTTAGGAAAGCTTGCCTAATGAGTCGTCAGGAAGGGCAACGAGTATCCTATTTGATCTTTTAGCCTGGGGGGACTTACCGAAGCTACCTCGTCACATCCTCAACTAGTTAGACCAGGGTTTCTCAAAGAGTAAATTAAAAATATAATTTTCTTTAATAGGTTTTGTCTAGGAAAATGTCATTGTTCCGATACTCAAGGAGACCCCTATGCCTCACCAAGACTTGGAAGCCGATTATTGAAATGTAGTTTTAAATTACTACTTGTTAAACTTTAATCTAACCCAAGGTTCAATCAAATCTTAGATTTTACATAAATTTAAAAGATAAAATTTAACACATATCACAAAACAAATAATGTTTTCTTATTTTGTCACTTAAAAAAGGATGAGATGTTTAAGACCTAATTCAACCAACTCAACAAACCTAATTAATTTCACCTTTAATTTATTCACCAAACTTAAAATTTTACCCTTATTAAAATTCAAACTTAACTTAATTTTTCAAAATTCAAATTTAACTTAATTTTTTAAAATTCAAACTTAACTTAATTTTTCAAAATTCAAGCTTAACTTAATTTTTCAAAATTCAAACTTAACTTAATTATTTAAATTTCAAACTTAACTTAATTTTTTAAAATCATATTATAATTTTTCAAAATTCAAACTAAACATAATTTTTCAAAATTCATACTTAACTAAATTTTTAAAATTCAAACTTAACATAATTTTCCAAAATCAAATTTTAATTTTTCAAAATTCAAACTTAACTTAATTTTTTAAAATTCAAACTTAACTTAATTTTTCAAAATCTAACTTAATTAACTTAATTCATTTTTCAAAATCTAAATTATTCAACTCAATTAAATTTTTCAAAATTTAAACTTCATTTAAATTTTCAAAATTCAAAATTAATTTAATTTTTTAAAATTCAAACTTAATTTAATTTTTCAAAATTCAAATTAAAATTTTAAAAAATCAATCTAATTAACTTTTCAAAATCTAACCTAATTTTCATTTTCAACTTAATTATTTTTCTTGAAATCTTAGTTAATTCTCTTTCAAAATGAAATTTAATTTTTCAAACTAAAACCTAATGTTTCAAATCATTGTTAACTTAATTGATTATTCGAATTAAAACTATTATTTTTAAAATTATCTTTAGTTTTATCACGCTTGGACTCAAAAATATGTGGCTAAAAGTTCTGTACTTAGACTTAATCATTAGATGTTTTAGTTTCTTTTTTGTTTACTTACTTGTAAATGACATAATCTTATTTTTTTCAAATTTTTGCAAATAGTTTTACATAAAAATTCTTTTAGAAAATCTATTACTTTTTCACTTAGAAAATTAATTTTAGCAAAAGTTACCTGTATTTCACTTAGAATTTTTTATTGAATGGAATTCATTTTCACATAGAAAAATATTTAGAATTTTTTTTACTTAATAAACTTTTAAAAAAAGATGATTCTTTTTAACAACAGTCCAGCCTCTAATACTTATATTTTTCTTTTCGGACTTAAGCATTTTTATATTTTTAATACTTTTGCTGTAGTCTCAGGTAGCGAAGCGGAGGAAAAGGTGGAACCCTCCAAGGCAAGATGATCGAGCCTTGGTTTTGTGTGGCCTGGGGCGGTGGGGGGAGAAGTAGGTGACGAAGGAGACTTGGGCGTTGAGAGGGGACTTATGTAATGAGGGGAGAGGGGGCGACTAGGGTGGAATTGATTTGATGATATCTGTTAGAGTTTGTGACCCGAATTCAGTTTGATCCGGGCCAAAAGATCATAGTGTGACATAAAAGAGAATAAATTGACCAAGTCAAATATTGTTAGATATTTTCTTAGTAATATGTTAATTGACAGTTTCTTAATGAATATGTTAATTAATAGTTTCTTAATGAATATGTTAATTAACAGTTTCCTTATTAATTTATTATTAGATATTTTTCTTATTAATATATTAATTAATAGATTCTTTATAAATCTATTAATTAACAGTTTCGTTATTAAATTTTCATTTGACTAAGTATCCTAAGGTCTCTATAAATTATGTATCTCATGGACAAGTTTTTTTTAATCAAGAAAGTTAATTTTGTTATCTCTTCTTTCTTTCTCTCTATCTCTCTTTTATCTCTACTTCTCTTTACTTAATCAGAGCCACCGACTTTGTATTCCACCGTTCATAGTGATTTTCCCTCCTCTGCCCGAGGTTTTTTCCCGTAAAAGATTTTCCACGTAAATCTTGTGTGTGTTCTCTATTATTCTTGTTGTCATTTTTCGTGCTAATCTCATTTTCAAGTGGTATCAGAGCCAAGTTGATTTTGATTTTGTGGATTTCAACCGGGATTAATGACAACGACAAGCATGAAGTATGATATTCCGCTTTTGGATCGCAACACCAGGTTTACACTATGGTAGGTTAAGATGCGAGTAGTGCTAGCGCATCTGGACTTGGACGACACTCTGTTTGGGATAGACAACATGCCCTCGACATGGACAAAGGAGGAAAAGGAACGTAAGAATCGAAAAGCCCTATCTCAGATCTACCTTCACCTATCGAATGAGATTTTACAGGATATTTTGAAGGAGAAATCTGCTGCTGCACTATGGCTAAAATTGGAGCAGTTGTGCATGACAAAAAGTCTTACGAGCAAACTGGGTTTGAAACAACGTTTATATTCTCATCGCATGGCAGAAGGTACGTCGTTAAGAGACCAATTGATCGTGTTTAAGGAAATCGTTTCTGACCTAAAGGCTTTGGAGGTCAAATATGACGATGAAGATTTAGCATTGATCTTACTGTGTTCTTTACCCTCGTCATATACGACTTTTAGAGATACTATTTTATATAGTCATGATACTCTTACTTTGAATGAAGTTTATGATTCATTATTTTTGAAAGAGAAAATAAAACAGCTTGTCGAAGGATCTGAGGCTCAGAGTGAGGGTCTTATTATTCGAGGAAGGAGTCGGGAGAAAAACTCTGGTGGTAATATGAGGGGCAGGTCAAAATCCAGAAATAGGGATAAGATCTGTAATTATTGCAAGAAGAAGGGCCACATCAAATCAAAATGTTACAAGCTACAGAATAAGAATAAAAGGGCAGGTGAAAATTCGAGGGGAAAACAACCAGAGAAGTCTGGTGAGGCTGATGTTGCCGAAAATCACAGTGATGGTGAACTTCTCGTTGCCTCTGATGTTGATTTAAAGTAGAGTGAGGAATGGATTCTTGATTCTGACTGTACGTTTCATATGTGTCCCAAGCGAGACTGGTTTTCAACATATGAAATGGTTTCGAGTGGTGCCATTTTGATGGGCAATAATGCATCCTGCAGAATCGCTAGTATTGGTACGGTCAGAATTAAGATATTTGATGTTGTCATTCTGACACTTGGTGATGTGAGACACGTCTCTAATTTGAAGAGAAATCTGATCTCTTTGAGTATTCTTGATTCTAAAGGGTACAAGTACACTGGTGAAGGTGGAGCTGTGAAGGTCAGAAAAGGGTCTCTTGTTATGATGAAGGGACTAAGGAGAACCGCCAATTTATATGTTCTGCAGGGATCCACAGTAATAGGTGATGTTGCCATCGCAAGGTCGTCTATGTCTGATTCTGATGTTACAAGACTTTGGCATATGCATTTGGGTCATATGAGTCAGAATGTCATGGTTGAATTGAGCAAGAGAGGACTCTTTGATGGTCAAAGTATTACAAAGCTAAAGTTCTGCAAGCACTGTGTTTTTGGCAAGCAGAAAAGAGTCAAGTTCTCAGTTGACATTCATAACACAAAGGGTATGCTAGTCTACATTTACTCTGATTTATGGGTGCGCTCTATATGTTGACTATTATTGACTTTCACTCTAGATGTTGACTATTATTGAAAGGTGGTGCGCTCTATATGTTGACTATTATTGATGATTTCTCAAAAAAAGTTTAGACATTCTTTTTAAAACATAAGAGTGATGTTTTTACTAACTTTAAGGAGTGGAAAGTCATGATTGAGAAGCAAACAGAGAGGCAATTGAAGCATCTTCGAACTAATAATGGATTGGAGTTTTGTTCTGATGAGTTTAATGCCTTATGCAGAGCTGAAGGTATTGTGAGGCATCATATAGTTCGGCATACTTCTAAACAGAATGGTGTAGCAGAGAGGATGAATAGGACTTTGATGGAGAAGGTGCGTTGTATGCTTCTTAATGTTGGGCTACCGAAGTTTTTTCTGGGCAGAGGCCGTTGCGTATGTCTGTTATCTTGTCAATCACTCTCCATCAACTGCTATTGAAAGGAAAACTCCACAAGAGGTATGGTTTGGAACTCCTACTAGTTATTCTGATTTGAGAATTTTTGGATGTCCTGCGTATGCTCATGTTGATAATGGGAAGTTGGAGCCTCGTTCGGTGAAGTGCATATTTATAGGCTTTAGACAAGGAGTGAAGGGATACAAACTTTGGTGTCCAGAGACCGGGAAAGTCATCATCAGTAGAGATGTTGTCTTTGATGAGACTAGCATGCTTTAGGGGTCTCCATCTAAAACTCCTTCTGAGAAAGATAAGCAGAAGACAAGCACACAGGTGGAGATTGAGATTAGGCCGATATCTACAGAGACTACTCCAGAGCCTATTTTAGATGTTGTGGATGGAACAAGCTCATCACAAGCACCTTCACAATATTCCATTGCAAAAGATATGCCTCGGAGAGAAATTAGATGCCCTCAGAGATATGCAGAGGCTGATTTGGTCGCTTATGCTTTAAGAGTGGCTGAGGAGATTGACTCCGGTGAAGAACCTGAGATGTATTCAGAAGCAATTAGCTGCACACTTTAGACTTTCAGCTGATTTATGTCCGCAGTCATATGATGAGGTTGATTATATGTCATAGGTTCCATATTCTAGTGCAGTGGGATCTCTCATGTATGCTATGGTTTGTACACGCCCAGATTTATCACATGCAGTGAGTGCAGTTAGTAGATACATGGCAAATCCTAGTAAAGAGCATTGGAAGACAGTTCAGTGAATTTTCAGATACTTACGAGGGACTTCTGATATTTGTTTGCATTTTAGGAGTAATAGAGATGCAGTTATTGGATATGTTGATTCTGACTTTGCAGGTAACCTTGATAAAAGAAGATCACTTACGGGGTACGTGTTCACTGTAGGTGGTTGTGCTATCAGTTGGAAAGATACTTTGCAGAATACAGTTGTATTGTCCACTACAGAGGTTGAATATATGGCTATTACAGAAGCTTGTAAGGAAGCTATTTGGTTGAAAGGACTCTTCAGTGAGCTTAGCGAAGACTTGCAGATTACTACAGTCTTTTGTGATAGTCAGAGTATCATTTTCTTCACGAAGGATCAGATGTTTCATGAGAGGATAAAACACATTGATGTGAGGTATCATTTTATACGTGATGTTATTGCTCGTCGTGATATTATTGTCAGGAAGGTCAGTACTCATGATAATCTTGCTGATATGATGACTAAGTCACTCCCTATAGCCAAGTTTAAGTATTGCTTGGACTTGGTTGATGCTAGATGCTGAGATTTGCCTGTGGGGCTTTTGTGGAAGAGATGGAGAATGTTCTGTTGAAGATTTATGGAATTCGCGTCAAGGTGGAGATTGTTAGAGTTTGGTGACCCAAATTCAGTTTGATCTGGGCCAAAAAGATCGCGGTGCGACATAAAAGAGAATAAATTGACCAAGTCAAATATTATTAGATATTTTCTTAGTAATATGTTAATTGACAATTTCTTAATAAATCTGTTAATTAACAGTTTCCTTATTAAATTTATTATTAGATATTTTCCTTATTAATATGTTAATTAACAGATTCTTTATAAATCTATTAATTAACAGTTTCGTTATTAATTTTTCATTTAACTAAGTATCCTAAGGTCTCTATAAATTGTGTATCTCATGGACAAGTTTTTTTTAATCAAGAAAGTTAATTTTGTTACCTCTTCTTTCTTTCTCTCTACCTGTCTTTTCTCTCTACTTCTCTTTACTTTATCAGAGTCGCCGACTTTGTATTCCACCGTTCATAGTGATTTTTCCTCCTTTGCCCAAGGTTTTTCCCGTAAAGGATTTTCCACGTAAATCTTGTGTGTGTTCTCTATTGTTCTTGTTGTCGTTTTTCAAGCTAATCTTATTTTCAATATCCAAGGGGGAGGGGAATGAAAACTCGGATTTGATATCTTTATTTTTATTTCCAATAAACCCTACCAAGCATCCTAAATGAGAATGAAATAAATTTCATTCCCATTCCTGACCATGATACCTTCCAACCAAGCACCCCCTTACAAATATCATCTCACTCCCTCTTACTTGGTTAAAACTTTAATTTTAGAATTGTTGTTTACATTTTGCAACAATTATAAAACTTGCAGATTTTTTTTTCTTCTTTTACTTAAAAATCTTGTTCATCGCTGTATTTTTTGATATATGTCAAAGGGGGAGAGAAAGGTCAAAGTTAAGTTTTCCCCTCAATTTACAATCATTTAGGAGGAGTATTAGAAATTAAGGAGGAGGAAATGTATATTTCATTGGTTTTAAATTTCTATTTTAATTGCAATAATTTTGACTTAACTTTGAATTGTGTTGTCATAAATCAAAAAGGGAGAGATTGCTAGTGCTAGAAGTACCTTATTGAACCTTATTGAACCTTATTTTGATATTGACAAAGAGTTCAAAGTTATGTATTGTTTGTGATCTAACGTGTTATCTTGAGTATACAGGAAAGTCCTAGTATAATTGGGCACGAAGTCTTGATCTGCAGGGTTGAGCACGAAGACTTGACTGATGGTTAGGCATCGAAGACCTGGTGAGTAAAGCTAGACACAAAGACCTGGTTCAGAAGACTGGGCATGAAGACATGACCGGGGGTTGGGCACTGAAGTCCTAGTCAAGGACTGGGCAGAAGACTTAGCCGAGCGAGGACAACAGTCATGAGTTGGGACAGGTCGAGGTACTGACGTCACGAGTTCTGTAGTCTTCGAAGGCGGAGCAAAAGTTCAACCGGAGGTGCCGGTTAGCAACAGATAACTTCATAGAGTGGAGTAGGTGAGGACGCGCTCCCCGAAAGAGGGAATAGTAGGCGTCGGTCCAACCTAAGGTTTCAGTTGAAATCAGAAAGTCAGGATTGGACAACACTAGATATCTTGCATGCGTTTTCCTTTACATATTATTGTTGGACTAACCCTGTGTTGCAGCTAAGCGACCCGGAGACATGCGGGACTCGGGCACCTAAGAACACAAATGCCTGAGAGGGACTCGGGCACCCGTGCCAAGGCTTGGCTGAGTTAGCGAACGCTAATTGGAGCCTCCACATCAACAACATAGGCGCCAGAGAAGAGTCAGGCGCTTGAGTAGGGATAGAACTTGGACTAAGTAGAGATGAGGCCGTGGCTGGATCACAGCAACACGGGCGCCTGTATGATCCTATAAAAGGGGTTTTCTACCAGAGACTTAGGACAACTTTTCTACATCACTTGTGCTCTCATGTGTTGCGTTGAAACAATCCAGAGACGACAAAACACTGCTCCAACAATGACGCGCTTTTCATTCATTTCATTTGAAGTTATCGGTATTCCTTTTTTTATTCTTGTACTTAAACATTGCATTCTTGGGCATATTTGTGACTTATAAAATTCCCCAAAGTAACGGTCAAGGATCGTAGGCCTTGGAATAAGAGTCGTCACAAACTTTGAACCAAGTAAAAACAAAAAGTGTTATTCGTGCTTTTTCCACTTTACTTTCTGCTGCGTACTTGCTTACTTTTACAAATCTGAAGAATTTTTTAAACACGATATTCACCTCCTATCTCTCTTTACGATCCTACAGTTGCGTATGCCATGCTTTAAATTTATATGTTCAAGATTGATTAAAATTTTTTAAAAGACATATAACTGTTATTTCTTATTTATGATCGTATTCCTTTATAAAGAAATAATGGGGTAAATTTTGTAAAAATAATGGAATAAGACTTTAAAAAAATTCCACATGTTATACCAACATGTTGGAATTTCAACATATTAATTGTTATAAGATTCATTTCAATATAAAAAATTATTATGTTTATTTTTTCATAAAATATTAATGAGGAAAATACATTTTGGGTACCAAACATATACTAAATTGATGATTCTGTTACAAACTTTTGAAAAAACATTTTTAGTCCCAAAGTTAATACTTAATTTTTATTTTATTCTAGGGTTCACCTTCCTAATTGGGTTATAGTGTTAAAACTAAAAAAAATAAAAATCGAAAACCCTTAGGGTTCATCTTCTCAATTTGGTTATAGTATTTAAGCTAAAAAATTTAAAAATCAAAAACTCATATGGTTTACCTTCCCAATTGAGTTATAGTGTTCAACCAAAAAAAATTATAAATCGAAAACCCCTAGGATTCACCTTCCTAATTGGGTTATAGTGTTCGATCATATTTTTTTTAAAAAAAATGACTTTAGATACCTCCCATTGCATGTAATTAAAATGGTTACTTTTACAATTTGAGAATAAAAAAAAGGTAAACACCCAAATTTAGGACTATAAAAGTCTTTTCAAAAGTTTTGTATCAGAATAGCCAATTTAGTATCAAGTTTGGGACCTGAAGAATACGTGCCCCTTAATAATACTAATATATATTATTTTCAAGACAATGGAATATTTGTAGTAGTATTTAAAAATTTTTAAAAATATTTAATGATGCAACTAAATAACTTTTCAATTTTTATTATTGTACTTCATATTTGTTTATAGGGAATTTTCACAGTGTAGTATTAGTTTTAAATAAAAATAGTACTAATAAAATTTTATCTTCTTATGCATAACGAAATGAGATTTTTTTTTCATATTCCTAAAATATATTTAATTGTATTTATTTTACACATTTGACATAAATTAGAAGTTTTACTAGAAATATTAGATTTGTATATAATAGTACTAATAAATTAGAAGTTTTACACATTTGAAGATTTCTTTTCTGGTCCTACTAATATTGTATATAATATTAAAAATTATTTATATGTATTTATAAAGAATATAGTATAAATATGGAATATAAATTAATATTTCTGGAATACAAAATATTAGTAGTAGTAATTTATGTTGGTGCAGGAAGCACCATATCGAACCTTGTTTTGATATTGGCAAAGGATTAAAAGTTAAGTATTATTTGTGATCTAATAAAGTTACTCAAGTGTGCAGGAGAGTCCTAGTTAATCTAGGCAAGAAGTCCTGGCTGAGGGTTGGGCACCTAAGACCTGACTAAGGGTTGGGCACTAAGTCCTGGCCGAGGGCTGGGCAGCTAAGACCTGACCAAGGGTTGGGCACTAAGACCTGGCCGAGGGCTGGGCACCGAAAACCTGGTTCGAGGAATTGGGTACTAAGACCTGGCCGAGGGCTGGGCACTGAAGACCTGGTTCGAGGAATTGAGCACTAAGTCCTGGTCACGGACTGGGCACGAAGACCTGGTGAGTAAAGTTGGGCAAAAGTCCAATCGGAGGAGCCGGTTAGCAAAAGGTAAACTCTCCTGAGAGGAGTAGGTAAGGACGCGTTCCCCGTCGAGGGAACAGTAGGCGTCGGTTCGACCTAGGGTTCCATTTGGGAGACCCAAAGTCAGAACCAAGACAGTTACGGCTGTAAAGATGGACTAATATTCTTGTCTTGTTTATTTTGGAACTAACCTTGGATGCAGGGACCGAAGGAGTATGTTTTTGCAGCTCAGAACGCCCCAATGGAGAGGGGCAGGCAGCTGGGCTAGGCGCCCGGGAGGTCCCGGGCACCCAAGGTCAAAGGCAAACAAGCAAGGAGGCAAGAATCGCTTCGAAACCACACTGGGCTAGGCGCCCGGGAAGTCCCAGGCGCCCAAGGTCAAAGCCAAAGAAGTAGTCGAAGCAAAATCAGCCACGAAGCCAGCAGACCAAGTCAAGCTGGGCGCCCAAGAGGTCCCGGGCGCCCCAATCAGCTCCAGAGGCCGATTCGGAAGGGATAAGTGCTGACCGAGCTGCGGATGAAGTTTCTCCGATCTGAAGGCACGTGTCAGGCGCCCCCAGCGAATCAGGCGCCCCCAGGAGCACTATAAAAGGGGCACGACCCCGAGGCTTCAAGAATACGACTTTTCAACGCCTCTAAGCTTTTCGTTCAAGCGCTATGCTCCGGCAAACTTCGTTCTCTACTTTCCAGCGCTGACGACGACCATCTGCTCCGAAGTACGATCTACACCGGGTGTCGGTAACGAAAAGTGTATTCTTTTAATTATTGCACTATTCTTGTATCAAAATCTGTAAACCTTTGCGCGATTATAGAATTGCCCGCAGTAAACGGTCAAGGACCGTGGGCCTTGGAGTAGGAGCCGACCGCGACTCCGAACCAAGTAAAAATACTTGTGTTCTTTGTGTGTTTATTTTAATTCCGCTGTGTATTTTCTCTTATTCGTATCCGGAAAGATTTTCACAATATTCACCGCCCCCTCTATCGTGTTTCTCGATCCAACAAGTGGTATCAGAGCGGGGTAGCTCAAATTTGGTGCAACCACCAATTTGGGAGTTTTTCGGAGTTTTACAAAATTTTTAATTTCTTTTTCGATCAAATTCTTCTCATTAATCGAGGTTGGTGCAACACCACTCGATCTTTTTCGCTTTTTATTTCAAATAAATAATATTTGTACGTGGGTTTAAAATATTGTAACGCCTTTTTCAATTTTGAATTCTTATTTTTTCACCATAAGTTAGAATTGATAAAATGATCAACTTTTAAAAATTTGTCATAAACTTTTTATTATTATTTTAATATTTTTTCTCGAAATTTGTGCAACCTCAATTCAAGCAATCTCTTTTAATTCCTATTGTTTTTCATTAATCAGAATATTTATTTTTTAAAAATTTGTCTCAAACTTTTTATTATTATTCTGCCTCGAAATTTGTGTAATATTTTTTGGACTATTTTTTCCTCCCGCACTACTAATTCAAGACCAAGTCTTGGTACATCTTTTGTTATTTCTTGTGGGTACGAGGTTTAAACTAAATGGCCAACCAAGAGTGGAACAGTGCCCATCCACCGCTATTCTCCGACGAGAACTTCAATTTTTGGAGAAGTCAAATGGAGTCCCTTCTGAAGGCCCACATGGACTTATGGTGGATCATCTAAACGGGATTCTCTTTTCCCATAGAAGATGAGTTATCAATCGAGTGGGACAAACTGGATGAACAAACCCTCAACCAAATCGAGACCGATGCAAAAGCGACTGCAATCCTACAATGCGACCTAACAAAAGAAGTATTCAAGCAGATTGGACCATTCGAATGTGCTAAAGAGATGTGGGAAAAACTGATTAACCTATATGAAGAGACTTACAACATCGAGGACTCAGAAGGTGTATTGTCCGAATCATCAGAGGAATCAAACGAAGAAGAAGAAGATCACCTAAGTTATCTTACTCTCTCGGTCCAAGCACAAACAGCCGAGTCAGAGCCTGAACCCGAATCCGAAGCCGATTCAAAACTAGAAGATGAATTTAGATCCGAAGTGGTAAGAATCAAGAGGGAGATTCCCAATAAGGAATCCAAAGGTAAAATTGTAAATTTAAATTTTAAAAATCATGTAGTTTGTTACACATGCAGGGAGAGAGGGCACTACAAAAGTAAGTGTCCTACTTGTAAGATTCGAATGACACCACCGGCGGCGACAAAGGAACTAGTTTCAAAAGCATGAAAGGACAAGAGTCGCATCCAATGCTTCAAGTGCCAGGAGTTTGGACATTACAAAGATGAACGCACAGATAGAAGAGCCAAAGATCCAGGACAATCAACCAAGATGGGTAACTTTAGTTTATATGAAAATCCACTCTTTACAATGAATGTTGATAGTTTACTTAATCACTCTTCATCAGATTTAGATATGGACACATGCCTAAATAACTTAATTAAATCATGTATAGTAATAAACTCAAATTTCAGAAAGTTAAAACAAGAAAATGAGACTTGGAAAATTAAATTTGATATACTAGAAAAATTAATTAATAATCTTGCTAACTTAGAAAATCCAGAAATTTCTCCTCACTATGACTTTACTTGAAGTTTTTTTTGGCTATTCATAGGACTAGAAATAGTTAGTTTAAGGACTAAAGAGTTACTTAAAACTTGAAAACCTAGTATTGGGAGGAGGTGAGATGATAGTACGTTAGGGAAACCATTCAAATAAGGTCGAGTATACTCTACTTGGTCTGTTTAGTCTTGTGAAACTAACCGAAGCTACCGATCCAAGACCCAAACTAGTTAGACCAAAATCTTTCAAGGAGTAACTTGAAGATGAATTTTATATAAAAGGCTTTGTCAAGGAAAGGGTTGATGATCCAATAAGGCTACGACCAAAGAAGACCTAGTGCCTCGCCAAGACCTGGAAGCCAATTATAGAAAATCAAATTCACTTTACTATTGTCAGATTTGAATCTAACACAAATTTTAAGTAAATCTTAGATTTAACACTAATTCGAAGATAAAAATTAATGCATCTCACAAAACAGTTAAGGATATCCTGTTTTGTCACTTAGAAATGGGTGAGATGCTTAGGACCTAAAAGTTTTGTCCAACCCAACCAACCTTAAAAAGTGAATCGATTTCAAATTTCAGAATTTAAACTTTAATAAATACTTTTAAAATTCTAATTTAATTCAACTGAACAACTTTCAAAATTCAAATTTAACCCTCTTAATTAATTTTAAAATCCTCAAAAATAAAGTTTAACTTTTTAAACTAAGATTTAATATTTCAAATCATCTTAGGTCTCTTTTGTTCACTTACCTGAAATTTATTCCTTTCTTTTGCCATTATATAAAGAAATTCTTTTAGGCAATCAAATTATTTTTGTTAGTCTTGCAAAAGTCACCTTGGGTATTATTTAGGATGTTTTTTTAAAAAACGTCTACAGTCCGGGCTTTAATATTTATATATTTTTCGGACTTAAGTTTTTAAAAAAAATTATTTTTTCTTGGAAATCATTTTAAATATTGAATTTCTCCTTTTCAGTTCTCAATATTAACTTTTGCAAAAAGGAGAGAGAAATTATGTTTCAAATCATTAAAACAAAATAGTTTAAATTTTTTTTTTAAACTTAGTCTTCTTCTCTTTTTGTTTGAATCAAACCCTAAGACTCAGAGGAGGATTAACTTGTGGTCAACATGCCTCCTAGGACTGTGTCAGGTTTAGGGGGAGTTCAAATTAAAAGAAGAAATTTAAAAATACTATGTTTTCAGATAATCACTATGTTTTTTGAAAATTGTGCTTTACAAAAATCTCTATCACTCATGTTTTTCGAAAACTATGCTATCATTTCAAAATATGTCTTTCAAATACTCAGTTTTTTGAAATGTTAATACTTCAAAATTCATTTTAAGAATTGTGCTTGATTCCCTTTTGATTTTGACAAACCCTAAAGACACAAGGAAGTCTACTTCATGATCTACAAGGACTCCTAGGAAGTGTCAAATTTAGGAGGAGTCTAAATCGAAAGAAATTATTTCTGACAATTATTTTTCAAAATTATTAGATAATTCTTATAATTTGAATAAAACCTTAAGATTCACAGGAAGATCGCTTGTAGTCCACAAGCTTCCTAGGACTGGGTTAAGCTTAGGGGGAGATTAAATTAAAAGAATTATTGAATATTTCAAGGTAATATGTTTTCATGCATGTATTTTCAAATCCTTCTGAAAACACAAGTAATTTCCTTTCAAATATTATATTTTTCAAAATGTTTTTTAAATAGAATCAATATTTCTCTTGAGCTTGGAAAAACTTCCAGGACACTTAAGGAAATGCCCTTGTAGCTAACAAGGCTTCCTATGATTGTGTCAGACTGGAAGATAAACCAAGTCAAGTAAAATATTGTGCCTTCAAAAGTTCATACATTTTTTAAAATGTACATGCATATATTTTCAAAATACTATCATTTTGGCTTATCAAAATTCTTTTTGGAAATAGTATTTACTTGAGTTGGAGAATTTCCAGGACACTTAGGGAAATGTCCTTGTAGATAACAAGGTTTCCTAAGATTGTGTCAGACTGGAAAAGAAACCAAAGCAAGTAAAATATTATGTGTAAGTACTTTCAAAAGATAAGTCAAGTAATTTTCTTTATTATTTTAAAAGTACTTATGTTTTTCAAATTCATAATATTTTTCAAAGTACTTATGTTTTTCAAACTCATGATATTTTTCAAAAAAAAACTTACATTTTTTAAAAATGCATAATATTGTTCAAAAATTACTTGCATTTTTTTTTCTAAAGTATTGGTATTCTTCAAAATATTCAAAACAAGTAAACGTTTTGATTAAATAATTTTTGTTGCTTATCATGCATGGAGTCAATAAGAATATACACTCCAATTCTATTTTTGAGCATCAATTCTTCATTCTTTCAAAATTTTGATCTTGACATTATTTTACTTAGGATTAATTTTTCGCTCAAATTTTTAGATTTTCAAGACTCATAAGCTCTGATACACGAATTTTAAATTTCTTTCAAAAAAATATTTTTCAAAAGTTCTTTATTGATATATGGCCAAGGGGGAGAATAGAAAAGGTGAAAATTAATTTCTTCCTAAAACCTTTTTCCCTTTTTAAAGAAAGTTTATCTTAGAAGCTCTCAAAAATATTTTCACTTTAACCTAAGGTTTTTTTTAACTTAAGAATCTCCTTTGTGATACCCAGAAAATTTTGTTTTCAAACTAAACTTATGAGTATGTTTATACTTAGAACTCTTTTCAAGTATTCGAACTTTCGAAAAGCTTCAAGAGGAAAATTTCAAATCATAAGGAAGCCTTGTGCAATGTTTCAGTTTTTGCAAATTGGAAATGATCTAAAACATAAGGAGAAGAGTTTCACATTAAGGGGGAGAGAAAGAATGAGAGAGAGAAGAATCTTTTTTTAATATTTAAATTTTTATCTCTTTTTTGAAAAGCAAAACAAAAATTTCTAAGTACTTCAAATTTCTTTTTAAGTGCTAAGTTAATTTTTCAAAGTACTGTAAAAAAACTTCAAGGGCTTTCAAGTATTTCTAGTGCTTCAAAAATTTCAAAGTGTTTCAAAATTTTTTTAGTGCATGTGTTTCTCTTAAGTAAAAATTTCCTTATAAACAAAATTTGTCTGAGCAAAAATTTTTTGAAAATTTTTGACAAATGTGTCTAAGTAAAGTTTTTTTGGTGAAAAACTTGTCTAGAAATTTCTTAAAGATGTTGTTTTTCAAAATGCACAAAGTGTTTCCTAGCAAATTCTTCTAAGTGTGCAAAATTTTTTTGGTAAACAAAATTTTCCCAATTCTTAAAGTTGAACTTTGTTTGGAAAATTTGGCTTCAAAATTTTGTCTAAGTAAATTTTTTTTGCAAAGCCTTGTAAGTAAAAGTTTTTTTAACAAAATTTAGGCCTGCAAAACTTTTCAAAAATGGAAAATTATCTAAGTGTAAAAAGTTTTCTGTGGTGCAAATGCTTTTACTCTATTTTTGAAAAAAAAAACTTTGTCAAAAACTTAGAAGGTTTACAAAAACTCAAAACTCCCTATTAGAAACCTTGTTCGCCCATGTATATTTTTGATATATGTCAAAGGGGGAGGAAAGGTCAAAGTTATGTATTTTATAACATAAGTATTCAGGGTTTTAGGGGGAGTATGAGAAATAAAGGATTTTTTTTTTGAAATCTACATTTATTCTGTTCATAACTGTTATACTTCATTGATTTTTACCTTCTTTTCTTATCAGTTATAAGTTTTTCCTTAACTTTGAATTATGTTGCCATAAATCAAAAAGGGGGAGATTGTTGGTGCAGGAAGCACCATATCAAACCTTGTTTTGATATTGGCAAAGGATTCAAAGTTAAGTATTATTTGTGATATAATAAAGTTACTCAAGTGTGCAGGAAAGTCTTAGTTAATCTAGGCAAGAAGTCATGGCCGAGGGCTGGACACCTAAGACCTGACCAAGGGTTGGGCACTAAGACCTGGCCGAGGGCTGGGCACCGAAGACCTGGTTCGAGGAATTGGACACTAAGTCCTGGTCACGGACTGAGCACGAAGACCTAGTGAGTAAAGCTGGGCAAAAGTCCAACCGGAGGAGCCGGTTGGCAAAAGGTAAACTCTCCTGAGAGGAGTAGGTGAGGACGCGTTCCCCGTCGAGGGAACAGTAGGCGTCGGTTCGACCTAGGGTTCCATTTGGGAGACCCAAAGTCAGAACCAAGACAGCTACGACTGTAAAGATGGTCTAATATTCTTGCCTTGTTTGTTTTGGAACTAACCTTGGATGCAGGGACCGAAGGAGTATGTTTCTGCAGCTCAGAACGCCCCAATGGAGAGGGGCAGGCAGCTGGGCTAGGCGCCCGGGAAGTCCCAGGCGCTCAAGGTCAAAGGCAAACAAGCAAGGAGGCAAGAATCGCTTTGAAACCACACTGGGCTAGGCGCCCGGGAGGTCCCGGCCGCCCAAGGTCAAAGCCAAAGAGGTAGTCGAAGCAAAATCAGCCACGAAGCCAGCGGACCAAGTCAAGCTGGGCGCCCAGGAGGTCCCGGACGCCCCAGTCAGCTATAGAGGCCGATTTGGAAGGGATAAGCGCTGACCGAGCTGCGGATGAAGTTTCTCCGATCTGAAGGCACGTGTCAGGCGCCCCCAGCGAATCAGGTGCCCCCAGGAGCACTATAAAAGGGTCTCGACCCCGAGGCTTCAAGAACACGACTTTCCAACGCCTCTAAGCTTTTCGTTCAAGCACTCTGCTCTGGCAAACTCCGTTCTCGACATTCCAGCGTCGACGACAACCCTCTGCTCCGAAGTACGATCTACACCGGGTGTCGGTAACGAAAAGTGTATTCTTTTAATTACCGCACTATTCTTGTATCAAAATCTGTAAACCTTTGCACGATTATAGAATTGCCCGCAGTAAACTGTCAAGGACCGTGGGCCTTGGAGTAGGAGCCGACCGCGACTCCGAACCAAGTAAAAATACTTGTGTTCTTTGTGTGTTTATTTTAATTCCGCTGCGTATTTTATCATATTCGTATCCGAAAAGATTTTCATGATATTCACCCCCCCCTCTATCGTGTTTCTCGATCCAACAATTTAAACTTACAAAAGTATAATTTTAATTAAAAGGATGGATGAAACGTCTATGATGATCCTCAAGTTTCATATATGAACTTGAGAATTATTTTACAACTTCTTTAAATTTAATTTGAATGAAGCAGATAGTGAAGCAGATTTTTGATATTCTAAAGTGGTAGTCATACAAGACTCAAAGCTTTCTCATCCTTTCCATAATCGCCAAAGAGGTTTTAACTTGTCCAATATCAATAGTTGTTGTGGTACATATGTTATGCGTTAGTGGTAACATATTGGATGAATGATGATTGACTTTGTCTCCCGACTTGTTGGAAGATCAAACATTACTTGTCGATTGGACCAAAGCTAAAAAAAGAATCCAAGAACTTTCAGATGACGAAGTTGAAGAATTTGACATTGAAAGAACAAATACTACGGAACCAAGAAATAGAAGTGAGTAACAACGCTACTTCATAAGGTAAAAGGGTAAGAGAACTACGTGAACTTTGATTCCTTATACCCTAACACTCTATTTGGATAAGGGTGAGAGAATGTATATCAATTAAAGGGGAAGGAAGGAGGAGGGAGGGAAAATAAAGTATTTATGTTTCCTTTGTTTGGGAGGAAGAGAATATTGATTAATATAACATGTGTTACCTTGTTTGAGAGGAAATGAAGAGGAATGATGGTTAAATTGTTGGCGTTACAGAAGTTACAGGAAGAGGAAGAGGCACCTCTTCCTCTTCATCTTCCAACGTTTAATACCTCCATTGATGGAGGTAGAGGAAGAGACTTCTTCCTCTTATAAAAATGCGTCCAAATGCAATCCATCAGGGGATACGAAGAAGAAGAACAGGAGCATTCCTCGAGTGGGATTTGGTTTATGGCATGTAACGCCCCAAAATTTCCATTTTTTAGTTCTTAAAGTCCTTAGAATTATTTAAAAATGGTTTAGAAATATTCTAGATATTTTTAGGAATTTTTAGAGTATTTTTATGGAATTTTCCGAGTCCGTTTGGTATTTTAGAGAAAGGAGAAAGAAATAAAAAAAAGGAAAAAAAAACATTTTAAAGGGGCAGCCGTGGATTGAACCCGCGACCACAGCGAGGAAGGGAAGCCAACGAACCAGCTGGGCTAGGGTATCAAGCACAGAAAAGGAAGGAGAGATATAATGTTATAGAGTAGTTAAGCCTTTTCATTAAGAGGTATATTAAGCCCCCTTAAGTCGCGTGAAACCCTGGAGAAGCCGTAGCCGCGCGCGTGAACAGAGAAGAGAGGCGAGGAAGAGGCGAATTCAAGGGTTCTTCTTCTTCTTCTTCTTCTTCTTCACCTTTTCCCTTGAGTAGAGAAGACCTAGGGTTGTTTCCTAGGGCTAAAGGTGGAAGCTTTTCAAAAGAAGGAGGGGAAAGGATTTGGTAGGGAGTTTTCTCCCTGTTTTTGTGAGTTTTCTTCAAGACCGATGTAAGTAAATCACTCACCTGCAATAGGAGTAGTTTTCGTTACGAAATTCTTGCTATAAAGCCATGATTTCGAAAAAGTAGAAGCACGTTTTGAGAAACCTTGCTAATTGCATGTTTAGATTGTTAAAGTTGCATGTTTTCTTATGTTAGAAATCCAATTAAATGGTATTGAATGTAAGTAGGCCAAGCATGATAAGTTTTAATATGAGAAAGGACCCAAAAGTGAAGTTTTGGGTTAAGGGCACATAGTGTGCTTGATGGAAAGTTTAATGTAAGGAAGGTTAAGTTCTTTTAATGCAAAAGAAAAGTTAGTTGATAAGTATGAATAAGTATAGTAAGAAAAGTATTTTACTTTTGTGAAAGAGACATGTACCGGGCAAATGTAAGGCCCACAGAAAGTTAGTAGAAAGTTCTAATAGGATGCGGTGGCTAGCTACCTCGCAACCTATTAGAAAAGCGCGCAGTTGGTACACTGATACCATGGTACAATGTCAAGGCCTAAGAGAAAGTTGATTATTTATTTTCAAGTATATAAGTATGATCAAGTAGTTTCTTTTTTGAGAAAGTGTTTAATTATTATATGTGTACCTTGATACAATGCAAGCATGATAAAGTAGTTCAAGTAGTAAGCACGGTTAGTTGTGTACTTTGATACATTAACAAACATGATAAAGTGTTTCAAGTTGTAAGCATGTTTAGTTGTAAGTTTTGAAGTAAGTAAAGTTTTAAATCATTCTTCGAAATGAGCATGTTTAGTATTGACATCATGATTTTGTGAGTAGGGATTTACTTACTAAGCATTGTGCTTATTAGTTGCATTTTCCTTCTATTGCAGATAAAGGAAAAGAGAAAGCGTAAGTTGGGAGGCGACAGGACTTGCATTGATGTTCAGAGGAGGTGGAACCGGGGTAAAAGATCCGTTGGGTTGAGTATGAGTAGAGTTTGGTATTTAGAAACATTTAGTTTTATGTTTTGAATAGTAAAGAGTGAACCAATGTGTTTAATTTCCGCATAGAGTAAGAAGTTGATACAACTTGAAGATGTTTACTTATGTTTTTCCATATGCTTGGTTAGTTTGGTTAAGTTCCGTATTAGTTTCAATTTCAAGAGTTTGGATTGGTTTTGAGTTGCCAATGTGCCAAATAAACTAGTATATATGATAGATTTGAAGTTATATCTTAATGCGAAGTGATAGTATGTGATTTGTGGATGTTTGAAAGGGATTTTCAGGTCTGAAATTTGCAGTTTCAGGCGTGCCAGTCGACTGGCTCAGATACCAGTCGACTGCTATATCGAACAGAACCTTCTGTTCGATATGGCAGTCGACTGACCATATACCAGTCGACTGACACCAGTCGACTGATATAATAGCAGTCGACTGCTACCATTAAAGAAAAACTGGGTAGAGCAGCTGGTTAGTGCTTTAGTGTTACAACTAAGAGGTCTAGGGGTCAAATCCTGGCAAAGCAAATAAAATGAAAGTTGTTTTGTTTTTTTTTGAAAAAAAAAGAAGGAAGAAAAAAAAAATTCAGAGCAAGTTAAGGGGACTCAAGTAGGTGTAACCTAAGGCTAAGGATAAGGTAAAGTTAAGGTCCAGTAAATGTGGCGCCCGCCTTAAGAGAGAAAGTTAAGAGAAGTCTGGTCGTCACAGAGTGGTATCAGAGCAGGTCTCCACCCTTCCGCCACACTGACATCAAGCATCAACCCTGCCGCCTACCAAGTAAGAAATTTAATGTTGTTTTGTTTTTGTTAATATGCTTTCTTTATTGACTGCTAGTATTAGTAAGTGCATGATAGTAGAAAAGCATGATAGTATTACTATGATATGATAATGTATGCATAGAGATAGTGAAGCAAGTTAGTAAGAAATAATATGCATTTATTTCTTATTTATTTTCTATACACCATAGAGAAAGAGAATGGCAAGAGGACGTCCCAGAACTGTCCGAAATGAGGAGCAGACTCCTAGAGAGCAGGAGTCCACTGAGTCAGCACCACCCACAGATCTTCAAGGAGTGGTGGCCCAGCTTCAGAGGCAACTTGCTGAGCAGCAGCAAGTCATTGCTGCCTTGATGGCTAATCAGCAAGCCACCCCTGTTGCCACGCCAGTGGCGCCAGTGGCACAAGTAGCGACACCAGCGGTGACAGAGACTCCCCCAGTACCTCTGACAAGAGAAGTGAGACAGGAAGCATATCTGATCCAGTGGCAGAGACTGAAGCCCGAGAATTTTTCTGGCACAAGTGAACCATGGGATGCTCAGGCATGGTTCAAAACGGTGGAAAGTATAATGGAGTTACTGGACTGGCCCGAGGTGGAGAAGATAAAGTGCACATCCTTCTGCCTTACTGGAGATGCTAGGATGTGGTGGGAAAGAGTGAAAGCTAAGAGGAATGTGAATCAGATGACCTGGGCCGAATTTGAAGCAGAATTTCTGGAAGAGTACTTTCACATGAAAGTGACAAACAAGCACTATGATGAATTTACTGAGTTCCGTCAAGGAGATCTGACTGTAGATGAAGCAGTGAAGAAATTCAATCGACTAGCTCGCTTGTGCCCAGAGCTAGTTAGTACTGAGAAGGAGAGAGTTAGGCTGATGCTCAAGATGCTGAGGCCCCAGATAGCTTTGAACGTGGCCGGCAGTGGTAACAGACCACAAACTTCAGAGGAGTTAGTAAGTAGTGCTTTGATCACTGAGCACTACTTAAACAGTATAAGGGTTACACGGGCGCAACAACAACAGACCTCAGCTCAGAAGTCCCAAGGGAGTACACAGAATCAACAGAACTGGAAAGGGAATTCAAGCAAGAGAAAGCAGGGGGACCAGAAGACTTCTGAGGGAAGTAAAGGAGGCACCTCAAGCAAGCAGCCTAAGTATCCTCCTTGCCCAAAGTGTGGAAAGACACATCCTGGAGTGTGTCGTCAGGGCATGAGTGGATGCCATATATGTGGAGCAGAGGGACACATGATGAAGGCTTGCCCTAACAAGTCAAGTGTTGGAGCTTGCTATATATGTGGAGTAGTAGGGCACATGGCCAAGGCTTGTCCTAAAGCAAAGCAACCTCCACCCCAGTTTCTTCAGTACGGAGGTGGACCTGCTCAGCTGCACCAGATGCAGCCAGTTATGGAGGGACCTTATTACAGCCAGATGAGGATGGAAGCCCCACCAGCCACAACCAACGCCAGGATTTTCTCCATTAGCAAGGAAGATGTGGCAAATGCTCCTACTGTGGTCACAGGTCGAATACTCATCTCATCTCAGTATGCTATTGTGTTATTCGATACTGGGGCAACCCATTCTTTTGTATCTATACTATTCTCTAAAAAGCTAGGGATCCCACCAGAGAGTTTAAGTCAGGAGTTTCTAATAACTCTACCATCAGGAGAAGTTATGGCCTCTACCCAGAGGCTAAGGGCAGTACAAATCTGGATTTCCAACCGAGAGCTCTACAGTGACTTGGTAATCCTTGAGATGAAGGATTACGATGTCATTTTAGGGATGGATTTCTTGAGCAAGTACAGTGCTTCTATAGACTGCCGCAAGAGAAGGGTCAAGTTTACACCAGAAGCAGAACCTTCATTTGAATTTATTGGAGACCCGAAGAGAAAGACAAAAAGGTTTTTATCTACCTTACAAGCTCAGAGGATGTTAGAAAATGGATGTTCTGGTTTTCTAGCTCATATAGTGGATGCAAGTCAAAGGGAAGAATTAAAGAAAGAAGATGTGAGAGTAGTCTGTGACTATCCTGAAGTGTTTCCTGAAGAGCTACCAGGACTCCCTCCCAATCGGGAAATTGAGTTTGAAATTGAGTTGGCCCCAGGAACCAACCCAATTTCGAAAGCACCTTATCGCATGGCGCCAGCAGAACTGAAAGAATTGCAAGAACAATTGCAAGAGCTGCTTGACAAGGGTTTCATCCGCCCTAGTCATTCACCTTGGGGAGCTCCTGTACTGTTCGTCAAGAAGAAAGATGGATCTATGCGAATGTGCATAGATTATCGAGCTTTGAACAAGGTAACCATCAAGAACAGATATCCTTTGCCAAGGATAGATGATTTATTTGATCAGTTGAAGGGAGCTACAGTGTTCTCCAAGATAGATCTGCGATCAGGTTACCATCAGCTCAGAGTGAAGGAGAGTGATGTGCCAAGGACTGCTTTCAGTACAAGATATGGGCACTATGAGTTTGTGGTTATGCCCTTTGGAGTGACAAACGCCCCTGCGACGTTTATGGATCTAATGAATAGAGTATTCAAGGATTTTCTGGACAAGTTCGTTATTGTCTTCATTGATGATATCCTAGTGTATTCAAAGACTCAGCAAGAACATGAAGAACACCTGAAGATAGTGTTGCAAACCTTACACCAAAAGGAGTTGTACGCCAAATTCTCAAAGTGTGAGTTTTGGCTTGATCGGGTGGCCTTCCTAGGCCACATTATTTCCAAGGAAGGTATTATGGTAGACCCAGCCAAGATTGAAGCAGTTAGTAACTGGAGTCAACCAAAGAATGCTAGTGAGATCAGAAGTTTTCTGGGTTTGGCAGGGTACTACAGAAGGTTTGTGGAGGACTTTTCAAAGATAGCTTCACCACTTACATCCCTTACCAGAAAGAATAAGAAGTATGAGTGGACTGAAGACTGTGAGCAGAGTTTTCTTGAGTTGAAGAAGAGACTAACAAGCGCTCCTATTCTTACAGTACCCGAAGGTGATAAGAGCTTTGATATATATAGTGATGCATCAAAGCTAGGACTTGGAGCAGTCCTTATGCAAGAAGGCAAAGTCATAGCTTATGCTTCCAGGCAACTCAAGGACTATGAAAAGAATTACCCCACTCATGATCTGGAGTTGGCAGCTGTAGTCTTTGCTCTAAAGATATGGAGGCATTACTTGTATGGAGTGCAGTGTAAGATTTATACAGATCACCAGAGTCTGAAATATTTCTTCACTCAGAAAGACCTCAATATGAGACAGCGAAGGTGGCTCGAGTTAGTGAAGGACTATGACTGTGAGATTCTTTACCACCCTGGTAAGGCAAATAGAGTAGCAGATGCACTGAGTAGAAAGACTTGTGCCACTTTGATGTCCTTATCATCATTGGCACCACCATTACAGAAGGAGATAGTAGATTATGGAGTGGAGATTATTGATGGGCAGCTAGCTCTATTGACACTAGAGTCGACTTTGCTTGAAGAGATACAGAAAGAGCAAGCTGAGGATTCTGATATCCAAAGGATCAAGCAAGAGGTGCAAGAAGAAGAGAGTAAAGGTTTAGAGTATCTGACAGTGGGATACTCTACTATGGTGACCGTTTATGTGTCCCCAATCATGAAGAGCTGAGAAAGAAGATTCTTGAAGAAGCCCATGGAACTCCCTACTCAATGCATCCTGGTTCCACTAAGATGTACCAAGATTGAAAAGAAGATTTTGGTGGTCAGGGATGAAGAGAGACATAGCTAAGTATGTCAACACCTGCCTGACATGTCAGAGAGTTAAAGCAGAACACCAGAGACCAGGAGGTGTCCTACAACCCATTCAGATTCCAGAGTGGAAGTGGGAAGACATAGCCATGGATA
>JAGFNQ010009551.1:0-97882 GCA_024364735.1 Boesenbergia rotunda
CAACTAATGAACTCAACCAATGTGAAACTTCATCAACCAAGACAAAGTAGCCAAATTGGAGAACAAAATTGATATTAAATGCAATCTGAATGCTAAGTAAATGAATAAACGCAGTGATGGCAATTTTCGGAAACAAACAAACTTAACACAAATGCTAGCTACGAAATTCAGAAATCAAACTTTAAGCAAACTCAACACAAACTAGCTACAATTTTTGGAAGCCAACAAATGCAAAGAAAGTTCAGAAATGGCCGAATGCAATACTAGTTGATTTCAAACACCATAGCACACTAAAAGTACCCTATAACTTGATACCAATCAATGCCTAAGCTTCCCTTGATACAAAGTGTCGAAATTGAACAAACTTGATACAATGAAAAGAAAATCTGATGTGCCGGAAGCTGATACTACATGCAGGAATGAGGACTCAATTCAGAAATGAAACTATTCTATTCAGCTTGAAAAACAAAGCTACCAAGGAAGTGATAAGCAAGAATGACTTAAGGAATTCAGAAATCGAAGGTTGAAAACTCAGAAATGAAAATGGCAATTCAGAAATGAAATCAGAACCCAAATCAACAACCAAATACAACGCAACAAAACCAATTGGAATCAGTGCACAAGTCTAGATCTCTAACAAGTTTTAGAAAAACTAGTATCTACTTGACAAGAATTCAGAAACTGAAAACTGGACTCGCAGGAATGAAATTGATACGCAGATTAAAAACTTTTACGCAACAAACTGAGCTAAACTTCAGAAATGAAACTAATGCAAGCAAACTGATCAAGCTGAGAGTGATTGCTCGAGTCTAATGCTCAAACAAGATGTAGAAAATCCAAGGTTCTCTTGACACAAACTTAAGAAACCAGTAAACCGAAACTTGATACGCAGGTAATGAATTGAAATGTAGAAAAACAAAGCTGATACGCAGGAATTGAAGTATGAAACAAATTGAAATTAAATGTAACTAGTCATTAACAAGCAATCTAACTAATTAGGATGTGGAATTGAAAACTAACAACTGCAGAAACAATTCAGAAAATGAAACTAAAGCAGCTAATACAGTTGCAGAAATGAAAATTGTTTGCGGAAATCGAAATTACAGCTAATAACAAAAATTCATTAAGAAAACTATCATCAATCCCTTCCCTTAGCTTAAGAACTCCTTGCCGTCACACAAGGGTGAGCCTCGAACCCGTAAGCTCAACAAATCGCTGGGAAAACTGTCTCAATGATCAAATCAAACTCAACCTCTGCTCAATCTGAAAACCCCATTCGATCTCCTCAATCCAGTTGTGTACGATTGCGCTGATGGCTTGGGGATGATCCAAGCATCCAGGGAACCCCTTCAGATGGCTTAGATGGATGAAAATGGTGCACAACCGAGACCGAGGAAAGCAAACGGTAGAGCTGATGAAACCTCGCTCAGCTCTGTTCTTGGGCAAATTAGAGCTGGATTCTTCACTGTGAGATCTTCCCAATGACCTAGAACTTGCTCTAAGATCGGAATTGACGTGGTCACGCCTTCGGATAAAGAAATTTGTTGAAGAAATGATGAAGAAGAACGCAAAACTGAGCTGCGGCGAAGAAGATGCGACACTGCGACCTAGGGAGAATTTTGGTTTAAATAGTTTGAATCGGACGGCTCAGATTGTTCAGGACAGATCCAACGGTTGATCTTTATTAGATCTGAATCAAACTTTTCAGATGTTGATCAAGGGGTCAGGATCTGCCTCCCAGTAGCTCGGATCTTCCAGATTTGCAACGGATGGCTCAAATCAACCTGATCTTTAAATGGACGATCTAGATCCCTCTGATCTTGATCCAACGGCTGAATGATCTCTGATTTGGATGAAACCTTCAGATCTTGATCCAAGTGCTTGATTAACCTTAACCCCATCTCGGATTCACCAGATCAGTGGCGGATTGTCCAGATCTTCCCTTTTCTTGAATGGATGGTCTAGATCCCTCTTGAGCTTGATCCAATGGTTGGATCTTCTCCGATTTACCCCTAAACTTCCAGATCTCATTATGAAGGTCAGATCTACCTTTCCTCAGCTGGGATCCATCTGATTTGCCCTGGATGTTCTAGATCTGCTTATCTTCTGAATGGATGGCTCACAGTTCTCCAGAGCTTGGTCGCCTTAATCTTGAGCCTGATCCTGACCAATCTTGACCTCGGTCCATGATCCTTTCAAAACCTACAAACATAGATTCACAATTAAGTTCCAAAATCTTTCAAATATATAAAGATTTACAATAAAGTCCAAAATAAAACTAATCTATAGAATCGAGGATAAATTCAAGGTTAAGCATGCAAAATATGGTTCAAACATGGATTTTAGAGTCTGAAATAGTCAACAAAATAGTACTTATCAATGGGGTAATTAGGAAATAAAGTCAATCACATAGAATAATCTTTAGGATGCATAGATTTAGAATATTGTCTGACAATCTTTTTCTTTCACATGAAAAATAATATTTGTTGATAGGATGCATAGATTTAGAGGGTCGCTAACAAGCAGCAAGAATTTTGCACGAACAACCTATTTCCAAGTGGAGTCAGATTATCAGAAATCCATTGTGAAATCTAAATTCATATCTAGATATTAAAGAATAATACTGCAATGCCATCCTCATTTGTTGGCTTTGCATGGCAATCAGACTCAATGCTAGACAAGCACGAAGTACTGCATCACAAGCTCTCTAAACAACTCAGTTTCCTATCAACATAAACGTCACTAACAAAACCAATAGACTTATCCATTAGACCATTAGAACAGTTACAATTTTTTTGTTTGGAATCATCAATTTGTGTGGAATCGAAATTCTATTTCAACTATTATAAACTTAGACTTAACAAAAATCAAGGTCCAAAATGACAAGATATATACATCAACCAACTCATAGTCAACACAAAATTTTTAAGGACAAGCTATCAGTTACATATAGCAAATTACATCAATCAACTCATAGTCAACACAGAATTTTTATGCACCATCCAACTTAACAAAAATCAGTTAAATTAAGCACCATCCAAGTATATACATCAACCAACTCATAGTCAACACAAAATTTTTAAGGACAAGCTATCAGTTACATATAGCAAATTACATCAACCAACTCAAAATCATCACAGCCCAAGTAAATACAACTACAAATATAGCAATTCTAAACTTCTTATTCAGTGAACAAATTTCAGCACCCAACTTTATTGTATCAGAATTGTTGTTAACATCACTGAATCGATCATTGCACTCAACTGTATCCTTGTAACAAATAGATGTCTTCAATTCACTAATCTCCAATTCTAATTTTTTGTTCTCCCTCTTCAAATTATTAATAATTTCCTTCGTTCTCTCTGACAATTCTGGATCATGCCATAAGAAGAAGTTGCATTCATTTTCCTACATTTGAAATTAACTTAATAAAAAGCCAATAATTAAAAATAGCAGTAACACATTGTTGTTACCTATGTTATTGTATCAAAAACTTACTCTAAATTTTTGACAGGAAAAAAATCGTCTTCCTGGATTGATTTCTTTCAATGATGTCCATATATTAGCTCGTAACCCACAATAACATAATATATGGGGAACACCACATTGCTCGTCATTCATGCGTCTTCGAGTGAAAGATGATGATGATGATTGGCCACTTGCCATAATTATCTTTCCTTTTTTCCTGTAAGGTGGAGGATTCAAAGATGATAATTGTTGGAATGAAATGGAATTAATGGTGATGATAATTGTTGGAATGAAATGGAATTAATGGTGATGAGAAAAATGATATACCCAGAGTTGCTGCACACTTGGAGGAAATATTTGATACTCTGGAAAATCTGGATTCCTATGCAGGTTAAGGGAAGCTACTGTGAGTTCCTAAGGAAGGCAGACACCTTCGTTAGTTTTTTTTTACTCCATTCATGTAATCTTGTAATATGAACTGGAGGGAACTTTGTAAATATGATTTGCATAATGAAGAGATTAACATGATTGGCACCTCAAAATCTTTTTTAAAAAAAATTGAAGGTAAAATATTCATGAATAAGAATTCCATCCTGTATGCTTTCTTTCCCACTGATAGTTAAATCTTAAAGGAAGGAGTTTTACATCATAGTTAAATTGCATTCGGTGGAATAGAAATCCTAAGAGCAGAATGGGTCTTAAAGGATCAGTCAAAGTAGTCAACACTCAAACCTTATCTCTTCCTACATAAACTAAGGGGGGAAAAGTCTATTCAACATTCAGAATCACATAACATCCCCGTAATGAAAATATACTGGACATTGCAACAGAAAATCACTAAACCACCAAAAATTCATTTGGTTGCAGTGGTTAATCACAAGCAATTGAGATTTATCACAAGCAATGGCTAACTTCAATCATTTCGAGCCTATGCAAATAGTCTCTTACGGATTTGGATGTAGGAGAGGAGCTGTGAGGAGGGACTCGTGGGAGACTCCAATCACGAGGAGGTTCCGACGCGGAAGCAGGCGGTGTCTTTTCTGGCGGGGTATCTTTTCCGGCGCGGGATCGTCGCTCGCGAGGGGAAGGTTCCGACACGGAAGCAGGTGGTGTCTTTTCCGGCGGGGTGTCTTTTCCAGCGCGGGATCATCGCTCGCGAGGGGGAGGTTCCCACGCGGAAGCAGGAGCTTAGTGGGTGGGTCGCTGATGGACCCAAAATGGACTGTCACGAATGTGGGTCTCAAATTAGAATATGTATAAATGTTGGAAACCCATTTTGCAATCACAGAATGAGAATGTAGTAAAGGGGGACACAGGTCGTATTTTTCCTAGGGCTAGTTGACATTGTGTGATTCAAGCTTGTATTTATGTGTCGTTGATAATTTTGGGTTTCAAATAAATATTTGGGGTTTTGGGGTTGCAATTCTGAAATGAAAACGCAATGTAAGGCAAAGGAACTTAACTACGCAACTTAACTAAGCAATTGATGAACCTAACAAATAAACAACTCAATCAAGGCACTTAAATAATTTTGGAAAACCAATCTAATCTCAAATGCGAAACAAAGGCTAAGCAAAGGAATGAAAGCAGTGATGGCACTTTCGGAAGCAAACAATTTAATACAATTGCTAACTATGAAATTCAGAAATTAAACTACAAACAACTCAACACAAACTAGATGCAATTGATGGAAGCAAGCAAATGCAAGGGAATGTTCAGAAATGGCCAATTGCAATGCTAGATGATTTCAAGCTATAAAACACACTAAAAATCGTGGCTACTTGATACCAAACAATGCCAAAGCTGCCTCTTGATACAAAGTGTAAAATTTCAGCACTTGGCACGCAAAAGAGGAAAAACTAATGGACTGCAATTAATCCTAACTGAAACACTACCAACTGATGTAAACCAAATGAAATTGAAGCACTAAATCAACTACAAAATTCAGAAGTAATTAATACAGGAACAAATGAATGCTGAGCAAAAATCTGGAGCCCAATCTGATACGCAACAACCACACAACTGCAGAAATGAGTTGGCTGAAATCAGCCGAATTGTTGGAACTGATTCACTAGCAATCTGAACAAAAGTGCAGAAATACTTCTAAATGCAGAACACACTTCGATCACAGGTCTTAGCAAACTAATTGTTATCTTAAATCTCAGGTATTGAAACTAAACACGAATTGGATTCAAGAAAAACTACAGATTCAAAAACCAAGTTGGCACGCAGGGAGGGGTGATACGCAGATGATGGAAATCAAATTCAGAACTCAATATCGGTTTCTATGCTAATGAAGCAATCTGCAAGTGAATTCAAAAGATGAAAACTAAGCTCACTTAATACAAAAGTAAAGACATTAAGAAAAGAACTAATACGTTGACAGAAAAGAACTGATACAATGTTCAAAAACTGAAATTAATGTTCAGAAATTGAAACTACAGCTAATTAACAGAAATTCATAAAGGAAACTATCATCAATCCCTTCTCCTAGCTCAAGGACTCATTGCCGTCACACAAGGGCAAGCCTCGGACTCGTAAGCGCAACAAATCGCTGGGAAAAAATACTTTGCGAACCAATCCAACTCAGCTTTGTTCTTGGGCAATTTAGAGCTGGATTCTTCACTTCAAGCTCTTCCCGTCAATCTAGAACTTACTCTAAGATCGGAATTGATGACGCCACGTCTTTGGATGAAGAACTTGCTGAAAAAAACGAAGAAGAAACGAAGGAAACGAGCTGCAGCGAGGACGCGACGAAGCTGAAGCTGTGGCGAATTTTGATTAAATACTTAAACATGGACGGCCCAGATTGATTTGAGAAAATCCAACGGCTGATCTTGATCCGATTTAATCTAAACTTGATGATGATGATCAAGGGTCAGGATCTGCCTCGTGGTAGCTCGGATCCTCCAGATGTGTTACGGATGGCCCAGATCAACCTAATCTTTGAATGGACGATCTAGAGCCCTCCGAACTTGATCCAACGGTTGAATGAGCTCTGATTGGTATGAAGCCTTCAGATCTTGATCAGAGTGCTTGATCAACCCTAGCCCTAGCTTGGATTGCTTCAGATGGTCCCAGATGGCTCAGATCTTGCCGCTTTTGAATCAGACGACCCAGATTAATCCAAAGCTTGATAACTCGATCCGGGTCCACTTCCGACTCAAGTTTGACCCAGTATGCCCTAGGTCCATGAGCCTTTCATGCCTATAAAAATAGATAAAAATTTAGTGGCCAAATAATTCAAATATATCAAGATTTGCAATTAAGTCCAAAATAACAGTAAGTTCTAAAACTTAGGGTAATTTCACAATTAAGCAAGTAAAACATGGGTCAAACATGGATTTTAGCAACTAAAATAATCAATAAAATGGTGCTTATCAACTCCCCCACACTTAAGCTTGAGCGTCTCGCGAAACCACTAAGTATGTATCCCTTAGATTTTCTTAAGCATAATTAGAAGCAAATGAAAAGAAATTACCTAAGGTTGTCAATTCTCAAAAGTCTAAGCTCTATGGATTAGTATCTTGTCCTTAAATCAACAACTTAGCCTTTTCATCCATCATGAGTCATTGAGATGAATTTAACTCACTAGCCTTTCAAGAAAAATTTTGGTGGCTCTCTCCTTAAGTTCTAAGTTGATGATGGAAGTGGAGCTCACTCAAACACACATGCTTCTTGCACTACCATAGGCTTGCTTATTATCTACTCTCCACCATTATTCATGATTAGGATCAACATCTACAAAAACAATGAAAACATAGACAATGGTAAGAATTGAAGTAAAAGCCAAGAAAATGGAAAATTTGATGGAGTGGAAGACTTGAGTGCTCAAGGATGTTTCCAATGAACTCTGCCCTCTTGATAGTCCTCTAGTGAATTCAAAAGTGTGATGGAGTAAAACTTGGATAATGCTTTTCATTTGGGTGAAGAAAACTCCATTTGGTCTCAATGTGCCAATTCTTGTCTATGCGTGCCACTTGCATCCTTCTCTTTTCTCCTCTTCAATTTTTTTCCTTTTTCTTTCTCTCTAGTAAAGCTCAGAATGTATTGGAGCAAGGCTTAAATCCGGATGAGAAAAACTTCACTTGTTTTCATGGTACCAGCATTCCATTTTGTGTGCCAACTTTGTTTCTCTCTTTTCTTTTCCAAACTGTTTTCTGTTTTCTTTTCTGCATTTGGTCTTAGCTGCTAATTGCTTTCTTTATTCAGTCATGATATGCTCGGTTCCATATCAGAATCATCTCCAATCCCTTCTAATGCCGTGAACTTCCAAGGATTTGCCACTTCCTGTTTTTTTTTTGAATCTGCCTTCATAGTATCACACTGATTTTTTTCTTTCCTAGATGTATTTTCAGCTTACATCCTCAACCTTACTGCTCTCAGAATTCCTGGTAATTTCCAATTGGTTTTGCTTTTAATCCTTGTCAATAGCCCTTGCATCATTAAGATTAGTACAGCTGCAAGGAAATTCAATTTAGTTGCAATCCTTTTGACACAGAATTCTCTGCATTTTCTGCTTCCATCCAGTCTTCAATCATGATGTTCCCTATCTACATTTCCTGTTTGATACAATCTGATACAGATGTTTCATTAGAGAACCTGAAATATCAAACAACAATTGGGGATTCCACTCAACAATTCTGATCAGCAAATTGAATTTCAGCCCTTCACTGCATTTGCTTTCCTATACTGATCGAAAATTCCTAGCATCCAAATTCCTCTCTTGTTCTGACAGGCTCTGATACCACTTGTTGGATCGGGTTGGACCGGCTAGAGGGGGTGAATAGACGGGGAAAAAAAATTATGAAAGTGGAGGCACTCGTCTTTAAAAAAGAACTTGGTCGCAACTGAGAACGTTGCTTCCAAGGCAGTGGACGCTCAATAAAAATCTCCTTGTGGCGGAGAAGCCTTACAAAAATAGCACGCTAGAGATTTTACAAGAATGAATAAAATGATTGATTTCTAAAGCAAAACCTCTAAGTCTATTTATAGCCTAAGAGAATAAATCTGGATTATTGATTGTTGATCACTTTTCTCTTGGCCGTTGATCCATGGATGTAATCTGGATGGTTGATCTTGGATGGGATTAAACTGCATCCATTGGATTTGATTAAAGGATAATGTAACATTATCCTTTAAGTTTTAATTGTTTTAATTAAAACTTTATCTTTCCTCGAGATGGCTGTTGGAATCTCCATGTCGCTGTTGTAATCTCTAAGTAGTAATATCGGCAACATTTTATTGCCATCGGCCTTTAGTCCAAATGGTAAGTGGGTTAGTGTGTGTTGTTGAGGTCTTGGGTTCGATCCTTCGTGGCACCAAATAATTTTCTCTTTTCTTTTGGGCGCTTGGACTAGTCTTTTTGATTCTTCGTCTTCTGGGTGATTTCCGGCCAACCGGAGTTAGGCTCACCCGAACCCGACTCCGGCCTTTCGCCCCTCGAGCGTCCTTCCTCCCGGCTTCTCGTCCCTCGGACACCGCGCACGTCCTTCTCGCTCCACCGGTGTACTCTTCTGCAGCATCCGCGTCCCTCGGATTGTACCGAGCCCGTCGGCTCACTTCCCCGCACAATCCTTCTCGTCCGCTACGTCTTACGCTCGACTTCCTCCGTACCTAAGCTCCTGCACACTTAGCAGAGGGATTAAACATACCAGGACCTAACTTAAATTGGTTGATCACATCAAAATTAACCAGGGGTACTTACAATCTCCCCCTTTTTGATGTGCATCAATCCGAGTTAAGTTAGGGTAAATAAAATAAAAAAACATGCATAATAATGAAAACATGCATAATAATGTAAAAAAATTTAATTTAGAATAAATTAAAATTCTACCCCTTAACTTAATACTTATTCCTCCCCCTTTGATCACATCAAAGAAATGAGAAAATATAATTTGGGAAGAAGAAAAGTTTTGAGTGCGATAAAAAATATTCTAAGTGAAAAAAATTACGTTACCACAGATTTTTCAAATTTAAAATGACATATTTTTTTAAGGTTAATTCCATTTTTTTGTAAAAAAAATGACATAAATAAAATCTAATTTTTTTTTTTTGATAAAATCTACAGCTGATGAGGAGATCCAAAAAAAATCAGATATGGTTAAAATATTTTTCTATCAAATTTTGAAAAAAAAAACATATTTCAATAAACAATTCATAAAAATCGAAAAAAATCTGAATATTTTTGTTAAAGTTGAAGATGAAGATATGAGTTTGGACAAAAATTTTATGTTTTAAATTCGTTCACCAAGTCCAAAAATGATAGACCAACACAAAAGAGTTCTTGAAGAGTAAATTTTAAAAAATTGGAAAAAAATACTTCGAAAAATTTGAAAAAAAATTGTAATGAGTCTTTCCCCTAAACTCTTAATTTCAAATTTTGAGGGAAAAAAATATTCGAAAAATTTTGAAAGAAGTTCTAGTAGATAGACAGCATAATTGTGCATAAAAAAATAACGACATAATTTTTATTAGAGAAACAAAATGTGCACATATATAATAACAAAAAAAATTATCAGTTTAATACAAATTTAGGAACCCAAAATAAGTTCCTGTCTACAGGATTAATTAAAAACTTAGGCGGAATATAGTTTTTGGGCACCTTTTTAAATTGACCCTTATGATTTTTAAAATACCAATTTAAATTATCAGGAAAGCAAATTTTCTTTTGGCGTAAATATGCAATATCAAGTTCTAATTTTTGCACCAAGTTTTTCAAATTATCATTTTCATTTTTCAAAATTTCAGACGAGGATATAAGTATTAATTCATTTTTTAATTTTAAATTTCTTTTTCTAATCTACAATTAAATTTGAGCAAGGCTTTAACTCCTGCATATAATTGATCATGAGGAAGAAAACAAACCTCACTTACCGGGTCGCTTTCGAAAAGCGAGGTTCTTTCTTCGTCGTCGATTTCTTCTGACGTCTCTCCCCCTCTTCAGTGCTCCCTTCTTGATGATTTGCCATCAGCGCAAGTCCCGCATATTCTTGACCTTCTGACTCTTCTGACTAGGACTCATCATCGAGTTGGATCTTCCTTGTGTTCAGTGCGGCGATGTCTGATTTCTTATTCTTTTCTTCATGCAATTCCAGGAATTTCTCCCAGAGCTCTTTTGCCGAGTTGTAATTCTCGATGCGGTTAACTTCTTGCGCGGGAAGAACGGCTAGTAGATGAAATTCAGCTTTGCCATTTGCTTCAAAGTCTGATTTCTCCTTTTTGGTCCACGACTCTATTTCTTTATTCTTGCCGTTGTTGTCTTTAGGAACTGAAAAACCATTTTTCATAATTATTAGCAATTCAATATCAGTTTTAAAAAATACCTGCATTCGGCGCTTCCACATCGCGAACTCCCCCTCAAACTTTGGTGGGTAGATTACGGCTCCAACCATTTTCTTGAAATTGCTGCAGTCAGCGGTTAGTCCTTCTAAGGCGACCTTGACTCTGATACCACTTGTTGGATCGGGTTGGATCGGCTAGAGGGGGGTGAATAGACGGGAAAAAAATTATGAAAGTGGAGGCACTCGTCTTTAAAAAAGAACTTGGTCGCAACTGAGAACGTTGCTTCCAAGGCAGTGGACGCTTAATAAAAATCTTCTTGTGACGGAGAAGCCTTACAAAAATAGCACGCTAGAGATTTTACAAGAATGAATAAAATGAATGATTCCAAAAGCTAAATCTCTAAGCCTATTTATAGCCTAAGAGAATAAATCTGGATTGTTGATTTTTGATGAATTTTCTCTTGGTCGTTGATCCATGGATATAATTTGGACAGTTAATCTTGGATGGGATTAAACTGCATCCATTAGATCTGATTAAAGGATAAAGTTATCCTTTAAGAGATAACTTTATCTTCTGCTCGCAACAGATAAATAACTTTATTATCTGCTCGCAACAATTTCAATCACATCTCTTCCTTATCTCAGTCGGTAAGGTTGGTGATTTACATTGGCGAGGTTGCTGGTTCGAATCATCGCAGTAATAAATAAAATTCTTTTTGGTTCAGGTGCCTTGTTTGACTTGGTCAAACTGACCAGTCTTTTGGTTCATCTTCTGGGTGATTTCCGGCCAACCGGAGTTAGGCTCACCCGAACCCAACTCCAGCCTTTCGCCCCTCGAGCGTGCTTCCTCCCGGTTTCCCGTCCCTCGGGCATCGCGTACGTCCTTCTCGATCCACCAGTATACTCTTCCGCAGCTTCCGCGTCCCTCGGATTGTACCGAGCCCGTCGGCTCACTTCCCCGCACAATCCTTCTCGTCCGCTACGTCTTACGCTCGACTTCCTCCATACCTAAGCTCTTGCACACTTAGCAGAGGGATTAAACATACCAGGACCTAACTTAAATTGGTTGATCACATCAAAATTAACCAGGGGTACTTACAGTTCTGACAGGCTGTGATATGCTTCAATCTATGATACATTCATCCACTTCATTTCATGATTCACATCCCTTGAAAACCCAATTTCAATTCCAAGTTGATATAAACTTTTTGAATGGAAACATTCCATTCTGAATTTTTCTTTTTCGGCTGCATCTTCAGCTCCCCTTTCCAATCTGGTTCTGTTCTCAATCCTTGTAAGCAGCCCTTGCAATCTTAATTCATTTTCGGTATTTAAATCAGTTCCTTCACTTCAATTTCTAATCCAAACAGAATTTTCAAATCCAATCAGTTTTGTACAGATTTCTTTATTGATCTCAGCTTGTTTAACTTCAATTCTGACATTCTGATGTTGGATAGCTGCATTTCAGACTTCCTTGTAGCTGGTGAAGATCTACTTCTCAATTTCCAGTAGCCATCCTTGCAATTCAGTTCAGAATTTTTCAGCTTCAAATCTCACAGCTTTAATGGAGATTCAGCCGGATTTAACTTGGCACAGATTTTTCTACATTGGATCAGATTTTTCCAGCTCCAATTCAACATTTATCAAGATGTTTCGGATTTCTTAAGAAAAGACAACTGCAAGCAAAGAAAAATTGCAAGTCCCAAACATTTCTGCCCTAAAATAGTTTCATTGCAAAAACTTTCCTTCACTTTGGCACAAACAATTTTTCTCACTGCTTCTTTTTTTTTCTTTGCACAGCTTCTTGGATCTTCAATTGATGATGAAAACTCTAGATGCTTCAATTGATTTCCATCCTTAACCACTTCTTCTTGCTCATTTTTGACACCAACTCACTCAAAATGTAATTGTTTCCATCCTTCCATTGCAAATTTTTTTTTTCTTTTTGGATCGAAATGCTTTCTTGATACAAGACTTTTTCCAAAACACTAATCACTCCCCCACACTTAAATCTTTGTCCATCTCGGCAAAGTAACATCAAGAAAACTTTCCAAGCAAACAAATCCATAGAAAAATGGGGTTAAGAGTAGGAGAATAGAAAGAAAAATTGAAAAGAGTATATATCAAGTATGATCATTGCTAAGAATAATATGGAAAAGGGAAACAAATTAATTAGCCTCCATAGATGTGATCCAATCATTAAAATATGGTTTTGAAAGAACCTAAGCAAGTTCTAGAGTACAATAATATATGTGTGTCACAAAAGTAAGGCTAATTCTCACTAGGCAAAAATAATTCATCTCAAGTCCTCAATTAAGAATCTAAAGCAAAGGAGTACTCAAGCATCCAAGATTTCATCCATGAGTTCAAACCCTAAGTTTTAACAACCAAATTTAATTTATTTTCAAAAGACTCTAAAATGCTATGGAGATAACCTAAGGGATACATTTATTCCTAGTCATGCAAGAAAAAGTGCTAAAAGAAAAGACATGGTATTTACAATATTTATTTATTCATTCTACGCTACTCACGCATTTATTAGCAAGAACTCATTTTAAAAGAAAATTTTTCTTCTAGAAATCATAAAACTAAAAAATGCGATAGAAGGAAATGCAAGAAGGGACAAACTCCCCTTTATTTCTAGCGGTCGGAGTCTATCAAGAAATAGCCTCCATCGTGGAAGTGGAGGAGTCTGGGTGTGTGAGAGAGCTTCTTTCATTTGTTCAATTTTTCGGTGCATCACTCCCCCACACTTGGACTTTACAGCAACCTGTTCAGGTGGACGAAGGTTATTTAAATACAAGACTCATTTAAGAGGTAGAGTGTTTTGAATTAAAGTAAAATCATCTCCTCCCTCTTTATTCTTGTTGGAACACCCTCCAAGAGGTTTGAGCCTGTTCAGATAAAGCTCCCACTCCAGAAGTCTTCTGGACCCTGCAAAACCATGTAGTACCCCTCTCAAGTGTGCAGGGTAAGAAAGAAATGAAATAATATCAGTCTTTGCATAAAATGTATCCAAAAATGCATCACATACAATAAAATCAATTTTAGGCAACTCAAAGAATTTTTCACAATGAATATCTACCCAAGATGCATCAAGAAACTTATCATAATCAATGAAATCTATTTCGGACACTTCAATGGAATTTTCACAATTATTTCCCACACTTGACAAATCAAGAAATGTATCGCAGCCAATAAAATCCACTTTTGGAACCTCTATTGATGTTTCCAAAGAAATAAAAGAAATACTTACCTGATCGTGCTGAAAAATACCTGGAGGTTTTACAAGAATAGATGTATCCATAGTTTCCTCCTGGTCAAGTACAGGTTCCATCTCAAGCTCAAGTTCTGGTGGACGCTCAACTGGAACAGGTGATCCTTAGGTTCCTGCTTCCACCGTGCAAGACCCTACACTTCCTGGCCTATCTTCTGAATCTTCTGAATCTTCAGTAAATGCTGGTGGTCCCTGGGGCTCTGTGCAATCCCCTACACCTGTGGATTCATCTGCAACACATGCTTCCTCAGTAATATCTGCAACAACCTTGTTAGAAAAATTAGGACTATCAATAGCAATATCACAAAGTAAAAGAAAAGAAGAGTCTCGTAGAGTTTTAGTTTCGAATTCCAGGCTGTCGCGTGCTTTTCCATCCATCTCCTCTAATGCCTTCACCACTGATGCATCCTCAGCTTTTTCTGGAATCAAATCTCCTCCCACTATGTCAAATGAAACATCATCAGCAATTAATTGTGCCTCAACAGCCTCATCTGTGGTGTCCACTCTCAAGATTGAGTGATCTCCCCTAGAGTCCTTCATGGCATCAAAAATACTAAACTGGACTACCGTATCCCCCACTTCCATCGAGAGTGTACCAGCATAAACATCAATTTTTGTTCTAGCAGTCTTCAGGAAAGGCCTCCCAAGGATGTGTGGGGATCTATGTGCAAGATATTCTCCTTCCATGTCTAGGATGTAGAAGTCTGCAGGGAAAATCAACTCCTTTACTTTCACCAAAACATCTTCAATAACTCCTGCTGGACGAGTCTGGCTTCTATCAGCTAACTGAATTACCACTCCAGTGGGTTGTAGAGGGCCTATGCCAAGCATCTGGAAGACTGACCTGGGCATCACATTGATTGAAGCTCCTAAATCAAGCATGGCATCATGGAATGTGGTGCTCCCTATCTCACAAGATACAGTAAACATCCCAGGGTCTTCACATTTCTGAGGTATGACATGGATGAGTGATGAAACATTTTTCCCAAGGCTGACCAACTCATTTTCCTTCAGCTTTTTCTTATGAACACAAAGATCTTTCAAAAATTTGGCATACTTAGGAATCTGTTTTATCATAGTCAGCAAAGGTACATTAATCTCTACTTTACTGAAAAGTTTTACCAGTTCATTGTATTCCTTGGCTTTCTCCTCCTCCACTTGTCTTTTGGTTTGTGTTCTCCGCTGTGGAAAGGGTAAGGGAACCCTAAATTCATCTCCTTTGGCCGGAAGGGGAGGGGCTGAAATTTTAGTGGCTGTCCCTTGCGGTGTGGTGGCTGTAAAATCTGCCTCGGCACTGATTTCTTCTCTGTTTCCACCAAAATTGGAGGATTGCTTGAGGAAGGAGTTGGGAACGAGCTAGGGTGGAATCAGCTGAATTTGAAGTTGTTTCATGGCTGTTTTGAGCTAGAATTGAAGGTGCTATCAGGTTTTCTGAAATTTCAGCTCTTGGACCATTTGGAGATGAAGTAACCTTCCCACTCCTCAAATAAATAGCACTCACGTTTCCTTTAGGATTAGGAACAGTTTGGGAAGGGAGTTGATTTGATCCTTGAGCTTGACTTTGATTAATCCCACTAGCCAATTGCCCCATTTGTCTCTCAAGGTTTTGATGTTGTTGTTGTAGTTGCTGTAAAATCTCCATCATTTGTTGTTGCTGCGCATTTCCTCCACTTGAGCTCCCATAGCCTCCTTGGTTAGCATAGTTCCTTGACTGACCTTGAAATGATGAGGTAGTAGGCTGAAATTGTTGAACTTGCTGAGATCCTTGAAAATGTGGCTGTTGGGGCTGATAGGAGGGTGGAATTTGCTGTTGATAGGGTTGATTAGAGGGCTAACATGCTTGGAAACCTTGCTGTGAGTTGTAGCCTTGAAAGTTTTGATTTTGAAGTGGAAAATTCGGTGATGAGGACTGAAAATTCTGATTTTGAAACTCTTGATTGTAGGGCTGGAAATTCTTATTATAGGGCTATGAGGGCTGGAAAAATGGTTGGTTTTGAGGTGGAAATGTTTGAAATGGTTGACAACCTTGTTGCCCTTGCTGATATGACTAGAATTGAGGTTGGAATGGCTGAAATTGAGGCTGATATTGCTGCTGAGTTTGCTGGAAATTAGGCTGAAAATTCAGATTTGAAGGCTGAAAGACTTGCTGATTTTGCGGTATTTGTTGGGGCTGCTGTGATGGAGTCTGGAATTGTGGTTGCTGAGGGTTCTGTTGGTAGAAATAATTCCCGTACCTCAGATTTGGATGATCCCTCCAACCTGGGTTATAAGTAGAAGAATAGGGGTTATTCCGAGATGGAAATTGCCCCTAACCAATGCCGCTACTGACTCATCTTGTTGGAGGGTGGGACATGAATCTGAGTTGTGCTCTTGACTAGAACAAATGCTGCAGACCCTCATCACTTGATTAGCTTGTGGAGTTGTTGAAAGATTGGAACCTTGAATTGCATTATTAACAGTCAATTGCTTCATCACTGATGTGAACTCCACCATTGCATCCTTCATTTCTTTCTGTTCATTTGAAATCATCTGGACTTCATTAACTCCTCTAGTGGTCAGTGCTCTGCTCCCAAACTGTTGTGAATTCTCAGCCATATTAGAAATGAGTTCCCTAGCTTGATTTGGCGTTTTGTTCACTAGGGCTCCTCCAGCTGCAGCATCTATCATAATCCTGTCCATCTGCAGCAATCCCTCATAAAAGTACTGAATCAGAAGCTGCTCGCTGATATGGTGCTGTGGGAAACTTGAACATAATTTATTGAATCTCTCCCAGTAATCATAGAGTGTCTCACCCACCACTTGCTGAATGCCACAGATGCTTTTTCTAATTATTGCTGTTCTGGAGATTGAGAAATATTTTTCCAAAAATGCTTTCTTCATAGAGATCCAACTAGACACGTGCTCGGTGGGTAGATAGTAAAACCAATCTTTTGCTGCTCCTGCCAGTGTGAAGGGAAAAGCTCTCAGCTTGATATCTTCTTCAGAAATGTCCGAGGCTTCATAGTAGAGCATACAACATGGAATTCGTGCAGGTGTCTATTTGGATCCTTTCCAGATAATCCCTGAAACATGGGTAGCAAATGGATGAGTCCAGATCTGAGCTCAAAAACTCCAGCCAGCTCTGGATAAGCAATGCTGGAGTACTGAAATGAAGCATCTGGTGCTGCGAGTTACTTCATAGTCTTCTGGTGGTCTGCCATGATACTGCCTGAGTGAGTGGGAATAGTCTGAATAGGAGGAATATCTGAAGTCTCTGAAAGAATGCCCTGGCTCCTCCTGGCTCTGAAAGTCCTCTCAATCTCAAGGTCAAATTCTTCAAGATCACCACCTGTAGACCTGGTCATAAAACCAAAACAAATCACAGTAAAAGTAGATAAAGAGATAAAACAAATAAAATCAGATCACCAGATATAGCAATAAGTACAAAAATAAATCAAGAAAGATATGAAATAAGTGCACAAGCAAAAATCAAACAAATCAACTAGTAGTTCCCCGGCAACGGCGCCAAAAATTTGATGGACCCAAAATGGACTGTCACGAATGTGGGTCTCAAATTTAGAATATGTATAAATGCTGGAAACCCTTTTTGCAATCACAGAATGAGAATGTAGTAAAGGGGCCACAGGTCGTATTTTTCCTAGGGCTAGTTGACGTTGTGTGATTCGAGCATGTATTTATGTGTCGTTGATAATTTTGGGTTTTAAATAAATATTTGGGGTTTTGGGGTTGCAATTCTGAAATGAAAACGCAATGTAAGGCAAAGGAACTTAACTACGCAACTTAACTAGGCAATTGATGAACCTAACAAATAAACAACTCAATCAAGGCACTTAAACAATTTTGGAAAACCAATCTAATCTCAAATACAAAACAAAGGCTAAGCAAAGGAATGAAGGCAGTAATGGCACTTTCGGAACCAAACAATTTAATACAATTGCTAACTATGAAATTCAGAAATTAAACTACAAACAACTCAACACAAACTAGATGCAATTGATGGAAGCAAGCAAATGCAAGGGGATGTTCAGAAATGGCCAATTGCAATGCTAGATGATTTCAAGCTATAAAACACACTAAAAATCGTGGCTACTTGATACCAAACAATGCCAAAGCTGCCTCTTGATACAAAGTGTAAAATTTCAGCACTTGGCACGCAAAAGAGGAAAAACTAATGGACTGCAATTAATCCTAACTGAAACACTACCAACTGATGTAAACCAAATGAAATTGAAGCACTAAATCAACTGTAAAATTCAGAAGTAATTAATACAGGAACAAATGAATACTGAGCAAAAATCTAGAGCCCAATCTGATATGCAACAACCACACAACTGCAGAAATGAGTTGGTTGAAATCAGCCGAATTGTTGGAACTGATTCACTAGCAATCTGAACAAAAGTGCAGAAATACTTCTAAATGCAAAACACACTTCGATCACAGGCCTTAGCAAACTAATTGTTATATTAAATCTCAGGTATTGAAACTAAACACGAATTGGATTCAAGAAAAATTGCAGATTCAAAAACCAAGTTGGCACGCAGGGAGGGGTGATACGCAGATGATGGAAATCAAATTCAGAACTCAATATCGGTTTCTATGCTAATGAAGCAATCTGCAAGTGAATTCAAAAGATGAAAACTAAGCTCACTTAATACAAAAGTAAAGACATTAAGAAAAGAATTGATACGTTGACAGAAAAGAACTGATACAATGTTCAGAAACTAAAATTAATGTTCAGAAATTGAAACTACAGCTAATTAACAGAAATTCATAAAGGAAACTATCATCAATCCCTTCTCCTAGCTCAAGGACTCCTTGCCGTCACACAAGGGCGAGCCTCGGACCCGTAAGCGCAACAAATCGCTGGGAAAAAACACTCTGCGAACCAATCCAACTCAGCTTTGTTCTTTGGCAATTTAGAGCTGGATTCTTCACTTCAAGCTCTTCCCGTCAATCTAGAACTTGCTCTAAGATCGGAATTGATGAGGCCACGCCTTCGGATGAAGAACTTGCTGAAAAAAATGAAGAAGAAACGAAGGAAACGAGCTATGGCGAGGACGCGACAAAGCTGAAGCTGTGGTGAATTTTGATTAAATACTTAAACATGGACGGCCCAGATTGATTTGAGGAAATCCAACGGCTGATCTTGATCCGATTTAATCCAAACTTTGATGATGATGATCAGGGGTCAGGATCTGCCTCGTGGTAGCTCGAATCCTCCAGATAAGCAACGGATGGCCCAGATCAATCTAATCTTTGAATGAACGATCTAGAGCCCTCCGAGCTTGATCCAACGGTTGAATGAGCTCTGATTGGTATGAAACCTTCAGATCTTGATCAGAGTGCTTGATCAACCCTAACCCTAGCTTGGATTGCTTTAGATGGTCCCAGATGGCTCAAATCCTGCCGCTTTTGAATTGGACGGCCCAGATTAATCCAAAGCTTGATAACTCGATCCGGGTCCACTTCCGACTCAAGTTTGACCCAGTATGCCCTAGGTCCATGAACCTTTCATGCCTACAAAAATAGATCAAAAATTTAGTAGCCAAATAATCCAAATATATCAAGATTTGCAATTAAGTCCAAAATAACAGTAAGTTCTAAAACTTAGGGTAATTTCACAATTAAGCAAGTAAAACATGGGTCAAACATGGATTTTAGCAACTAAAATAATCAATAAAATGGTACTTATCAACTCCCCCACACTTAAGCTTGAGCGTCTCGCGAAACCACTAAGTATGTATCCTTTAGATTTTCTTAAGCATAATTAGAAGCAAATGAAAAAAAATTACCTAAGGTTGTCAATTCTCAAAAGTCCAAGCTCTATGGATTAGTATCTTATCCTTAAATCAACAACTTAGCCTTTTCATCCATCATGAGTCATTGAGATGAATTTAACTCACTAGCCTTTCAAGGAAAATTTTGGTGGCTCTCTCCTTAAGTTCTAAGTTGATGATGGAAGTGGAGCTCACTCAAACACACATGCTTCTTGCACTACCATAGGCTTGCTTATTATCTACTCTCCACCATTATTCATGATTAGGATCAACATCTACAAAAACAATGAAAACATAGACAATGGTAAGAATTGAAGTAAAAGCCAAGAAAATGGAAAATTTGATGGAGTGGAAGACTTGAGTGCTCAAGGATGTTTCCAATGAACTCTGCCCTCTTGATAGTCCTCTAGTGAATTCAAAAGTGTGATGGAGTAAAACTTGGATAATGCTTTTCATTTGGGTGAAGAAAATTCCATTTGTTCTCAATGTGCCAATTCTTGTCTATGCGTGCCACTTGCATCCTTCTCTTTTCTCCTCTTCAATTTTTTTTCCTTTTTCTTTCTCTCTAGTAAAGCTCAAAATGTATTGGAGCAAGGCTTAAATCCGGATGAGAAAAACTTCACTTGTTTTCATGGTACCAACATTCCATTTTGTGTGCCAACTTTGTTTCTCTCTTTTCTTTTCCAAACTGTTTTCTGTTTTCTGTTCTTTTCTGCATTTGGTCTTAGCTGCTAATTGCTTTCTTTATTCAGTCATGATATGCTCAGTTCCATCTCAGAATCATCTCCAATCCCTTCTAATGCCGTGAGCTTCCAAGGATTTGCCACTTCCTTTTTTTTTTTTTTTTTTGAATCTACCTTCATAGTATCACACTGATTTTTTTCTTTCCTAGATGTATTTTCAGCTTACATCCTCAACCTTACTGCTCTCAGAATTCCTCTTAATTTCCAATTGGTTTTGCTTTTAATCCTTGTCAACAGCCCTTGCATCATTAAGATTAGTACAGCTGCAAGGAAATTCAGTTTAGTTGCAATCCTTTTGGCACAGAATTCTCTGCATTTTCTTCTCAATCCAGTCTTCAATCATGATGTTCCCTATCTACATTTCCTGTTTGATACAATCTGATACAGATATTTCATTAGAGAACCTGAAATAATATAAACAAACTATAGTATCAATATCTAAATCCAAATTACATATCATAGTAGAAGATAGTAGAAAACATCTATACATAAGATAATAATAGAAAATCCTGTAAGAAAAAATAAAATACAATGTGCAATGATAATGATAACTACAAAATAAGTAGAACAATGTATTATGACAATGATGACTACAAAATTTATCTAAAATTTAAAAAAATTATATATGTATAACAAATTTTAATACCTAAATATAAATCTGATGAATATGATAAGGATGACTACAAAATAAGGACTCCTAAAATAAAAAAATATAATATATTAGAATATAATTACATAATAAATAAATTTTATATGATTTTAATAAAATGCATGTTATAGTTTAACATACATCAGAAAAAGTCTAATTGTCACTGTCTGTTGGATCTTGAGTCTCCTATGACTCAAAATCATGTTGTGTTGGCGGGTGAAAGTAGTGTTAGATCGTTGACGGTTGCTAGAGGGGGGTAAATAGCAATTTTCGGCTTTCTTCTTCCTACGTTGTTAGTTGCGCAAGCGAAAATACAAATAAAACAATAAACAATAAGAAAGCAATGCTAACAAGAATAGTTTACTTGCTATCCACCCCTAAAGGTGACTAATCCAAGAATCCTTCAGTGGATCACTCCCCGGATAACCTCCGGCTAGCCCTTGTCGCTCCTTGTGGGTGGAGAAACCTCGCCACAACACCTCGACAATATCCGAACACTTAGACTACTATTTGGCTCTTATCCAAAGTTAAATTCGTCAAACCTTTTAGCTAACACGAAGTCCTCTAAAATAGAACTAAGGCTGAAACCCTCGTCACCAGTCGACTGCCCTAGGCAAATCCGACCGTTACACGCCTAACGTTCGAATTTTGGTTGCTACCAGTCGACTGCTCCCAGGGCAGTCGACTGGTCCAGGGTCCAGAACCTACTGTGAGTTTCTATTTGTGCTAGTAGTCAACTGTTATAACACCAGTCGACTGTCCAACCTCTACAAACACTCTTCCTCACTCTATTGACCCTCGTCGACATGTGCCTTCAAGCATACTCCCTTGGCTTGCTCCTTGAAGTCCTCTTCCACCGGCTATCGTCCCTCGGATGCACACGCAAGTCCTTGACTTGCCTCCATGCCACCCTTCACGTGTGCCCTTTGAAGTACACTTCTCAGCTTGCCCTTGGAGTCATCTTCCCTCGTCTCTCGTCCCTTTACGACTTTGCTGACTCTTCACCAGCAGCCTTGATTATTGCTTTCGCGACCTCTTCGTCTTCGGCCCTCGTCCCTCGGATGCACACAACCCTCCAGCTTGTTTCCATGCTATCCTTCACGTACGCCTCGAAGTCCACGCCCCTCAACTCATCATCTCTACTATACCAAGGTCCCTCGGGTGCACACAAGCCTTCAGCTTGTCTCCATGCTACCCTTCACCGTACCGAAGCCGTCTAGCTAAGTCCATATGTGTAACCTGTATATCCTGCACACTCAAATACACATATTAGATCACAAGGGAAAATCTAACTTAAACCCTTTGCCCAAACATCAAAGCACATGGTCACTCCGGAACATAGATTGCCCTAACAATCTCCCCCTTTTTGATGTTTGGCAATACGTTTAAGTTAAGGAAACCAAATAGTAGTCAATAGCAATAACAATGCTAAATAAACATTTGGACTTACACTGCCAAGACTCCATCTTGGACTTACACCGCCAATGCATATGCAAATGCAAACAATGCATGGATCATATCCCAAGGCATCCCCACACCTAACCCTCCAAGTTAGGACTTTTCACCAAAAACGAGCTTTTTAAAACTTCTCCAAAGCTCCCCCTATATTGGACTTACAAAGGTTCCCCTTACGTCAAGAATGGAGCAACCATGCTCCCCCTTAATATCAGCTCGCCCTAAACCTAGGGTTTCTTGCAAAGGTGTGTTTGGTTTCTCAAATTGAACCTAATACTTCTCCCTCTTTGTCATACATCAAAAAGACCCCAACAATATCCCAATTATTGGATCTTTTAATCTCTAATGATCATAAACAATGTATACTAGCCCCCCATACACTTGTTTTGCATCATTTGGACACATACCCAGCTACTGAAACTTAATTCAGCCTTTACCAGTCGACTGCTCCAAATGGCAGTCGACTGATACTCTGAAACACAGAATTTCAGCCTTTTCTGACGAAGTTCAGAAATGTGCCAAAAATTCCACAAATCTCCAAAATTTCTCAAATTTTGTAGAGAGGTTTGTGGTACCCATATCTACTTGGAAAAAATATATTCCAAAATGTATCTATCACCATTCTCAAGTTTGACACAAAATCTAAAACTAGCTAAAAACTTCAATCAAACCTTGACATAAAATCCTAGTTTCGGTCTCCACTTGATGTCTCTGCCCATGTCATCCCACAATGCATCCCTAGCATTGATTTACATGATATTTAATCATCAAAAACCAACTTTCATGCTATATGACCTCAATGTCATATTTCCATGCATGAAACATAAATTTAACGTGCAAAATCCCAAGAATTGAGACTCAAGTCCATCTCCAATTCTTTTGGCACACTCCATGGTCTATCTAGACCTCTAGGAGCACCTCTCCCAAGGTCTATTCACCACATATCCCAAAGGCTCCTTGAGCTCCCCCTTGAGCTCTTATCCCTAGCCACCTCCCTAGATGATTCAACCATCACTAGGCCACATCGGTGTTCCACCGGTGACTCTTGGCCTACAAACTTGACACTCTTAACCTTAGACACCTCGTCTTTGGTTAAGTCCTTCTTTTTCCCTTTAAATGGCATCCCCTTGCCATTTTTGGACTCCCCCTTCTTGCCATAATCATATGCTATCCTAGCATATTTCTTGCCCTTGGTATGGGAGTTCTTAGACCGATATCCCAACCCCGATCTATCATTGGTGCGGTTTAAGCCACCCAACACCATATCTAAACCCTTAGATCTAATAGTGAATCTCTCTAGGGTTTTTTCTAACCTAGCAAGCTTTTCCCTTAAAGCTTAATTTTCCCTTTCTAGGTTTCTAAACCTAGAATCCACATGTCCACTTTGGACATTCCTAGACCTACCCGTTTCCTAGGCATGTGTCTCCCCTTCTTGGGGTTAATGCCTTGATCCTTAGATCTTAAGGTCTTGGATTTTTCATGATGCATGTTTTTCCTAGGGTTTTGATCTACTTTATTAACCCTACTCCTATCATTGTATTTAAAACCATGATTGTGCACAAGTAAGCAATTTTCATTAATTTTAGCATGCATGGAGGAATAGTTAACACTATTTTTAATATGCATGGAGGAACTCGAATTTGAATTGCATTTTAATCTAAAGTTAGGGATTACCTCCCTTACCCTTGTAGTCCCTCCTTGATGTGAGCTTCTCTTCTTTCTCTCCTCCTTCTCCCATCTTCTTAGATGCTTCATTTTCTTGAGCTTTCCACTCCTTGGGCATTTCGTGTGGTAGTGTCCTAGCTCACCACATGTGAAGCATCTAATTTTCTTCCTTTTCTCTTGAGCTTCTTCATTCCTACACCCCATGTTAGATTTAAAAAGAATTGAAGTGGGTTTAGGGACTACCTCCTTTTTCTTACCATTTGGACACTTGTCCTTGTAGTGTCCCTTTTCATTGCACCCAAAGCATATGATATGATCCTTTTTATTTGCTTTGGTGGAGGTTGGAGCTTCTTCTTGTTCTTGTATGAATGAGGGTCTCTTCTCCCCCTCAATCCTTGAAGTTGATGCTCCCTCTTCTTCTCTTGATGAGGTGGATGATTTCTCACTCTCTTCTTCCTCCTCTTGGGCTATTGAGCTCACTTCCCTTGATGATATTGATAATTTTTTTCTTGTTGCTCTTCTTGAACTATTTCTCTTGTTTCCTTGGGCTCTTCCACTAATTGATATTGTGTAGATTTCTTGTGACATTTTTCCAACTTATCTCACAATTCATAAGCATTCTCATATTTACCTACACCACTCAAAATATTATTAGGCAAAAGATTAACCAATATACCAATTCGTTTGCCCTAGATTGTTCTTGTTGCTCCTTAGTCCAATATCTAGGACGAAACTTCTTTCCGTGCTTGTCCTTTGAAACTTCGAAGGGCTCTTCTATTACCACTCTACATTCCCATTCCATTCCAAGCCACGTCTTCATTTGCATCCTCCAATATTTGAAATCTTCGTGATCGTAGGGAGGTGGAGTGTAGATGTCGTCACCCAACTTATCTTCCATTGTTTTCTCCTCTAGCTTTCTTTGCTCCTTTGGCGGTTAGTCCAATAAGAGCGGTCCTTCGCTCTGATACCACTTGTTAGATCGTTGATGGTTGCTAGAGGGGGGGTGAATAGTAATTTTCGGCTTTCTTCTTCCTACGTTGTTAGTTGCGCAAGCGGAAATACAAACCAAACAATAAACAATAAGAAAGCAATGCTAACAAGAAGAATTTACTTGGTATCCACCCCTAAAGGTGACTAATCCAAGAATCCTTCGGTGGATCACTCCCTGGATAACCTCCAGCTAGCCCTTGTCGCTCCTTGTGGGTGGAGAACCTCGCCACAACATCTCGACAATATTCGAGCATTTAGACTACTATTTGACTCTTACCCAAAGCCAAATTCGTCAAACCTTTCAGCCAACATGAAGTCCTCTTAAATAGAACTAAGACTGAAACCCTCGCCACCAGTCGACTGCCCCCATCCAAATCCGACCGTTACACACCTAACGTTCGAATTTTGGCTGCTACCAGTTGACTGCTCCCAGGGCAGTCGACTGGTCCAGGGTCCAGAACCTACTGTGAGTTTCTGTTTGTGCCGACAGTCGACTGTTATAACACCAGTCAACTGCCCAGCCTCTACAAACACTCTTTCTCACTCTATTGACCCTCGTCGACATATGCCTTCAAGCATACTCCCTTGGCTTGCTCCTTCAAGTCTTGTTCCACCGGCTATCGTCCCTCGGATGCGCATGCAAGTCCTCGACTTGCCTCCATGCCACCCTTCACGTATGCCTTTTGAAGTCCACTTCTCAGCTTGCCCTTGGAGTCATCTTCCCTCGGCTCTCGTCCCTTTACGACTTTGCTGACTCTTCACCAGCAGCCTTGACTATTACCTTCGTGCCCTTTTCGTCTTCGGCCCTCGTCCCTCGGATGCACACAACCCTCCAGCTTGTCTCCATGCCATCCTTCACGTACGCCTGAAGTCCACGCCCCTCGGCTCATCATCCCTGCTATACCAAAGTCCCTCGGGTGCACACAAGCCTCCAGCTTGTCTCCATGCTACCCTTCACTGTACCGAAGCCGTCCAGCTAAGTCCATATGTGTAACCTGTACATCCTTCACACTCAAATACACATATTAGATCACAAGGGAAAACCTAACTTAAACCCTTTGCCCAAACATCAAAACACATAGTCACTCCGGACCATAGATTGCCCCAACAAGTAGCTATGACCGCCATCATATGGTCTATGAGAGCTTTATGATTGACCTCCCTGCGACAATCATCCTCGGCTCTCCTTCAATCATCCTCGGCTCTCCTCTGATTCTCCTCCACTCTCCTCTGATCCTCCTCCGCTCTCCTCCGCTCCTTAGTGGTTATCCACTGATTCATTTTCTGATCCATGAAGGCAATTTGAGTGTGCAGTTCTTGATTTTCTCTTCGTAAAGACTGCACCTCAGCTGAAAAAGAGGAGGAAGTATCACGACCCCTGAGTATCCTTAAATGATCAAATACAACTTTAGCCTGTGAGCCAAGGTCGTAGAGGGTGGAGTTTTTTGTTCGCCCGCCGACAACATCATAATAGATCTCATTCAGCTGGTCGATGGATAAAGTTTGTGACTCCCCCCTTCTATCGATGGCTGAGATGCTTGGACCACTCTATTTGTAATTTAATCCCGTGTGGAAAAATATTCTCGAATTAATATTCAAATTGAATACAATTACTAATGTTAATAAAGATAGAAACGGTTAAATGGAATAAAATTAATAATTTTACGTGTATGACCCATGATCGAGAATTGACAAATGTCTCATCCTTCTTCTTATGGGTCTTGAGAAAGACCTCTATATAAGTGCTCTGGCGGGCTAGATTTCATTCCTATATACACAAATTTATTAGGCCGAAATTATATGAGTTTAGTAATAAATACAAAATTCACTTACATAACATTAAATTAAACTCACCAAATCCATTGTATGATCAACAATATATTTAGATCCAGATGGATGTCAGGTTGTTCCGATGCTCAAGCCACCTGACTCTGTATTTCTATTGGTTCGAGCCTTTTCAGTATTTTCCTTCCACCTTTGTTCAGCTCAGGTGGCCATTCATACACCCTAAATCCCAGCATCAACATACGGTGGTCGTATCACCTTCTTTCTCAAATAATACATGTGGTCTCTATACAATTTGACATAATAAATATTCCAAGTATTTTTAAATTATACCTCGTGTTCGTCCTCCCATTTATATTTTCTTTTTGCAATGTAAATTATTAAAATTAGTTTATTAAAATTTAGAATAGTAATTATATTAAATATACTTATGATAAATTTATTATAATAAAATGTCTTCGTCTCTTGGTCAACATGTCAACATGTAAGACCAACAATGCATACTCTTTCTTTAAATTTTTCTGTAATATAAAAGGAGACTCGGTGGCCATCAGGAGTAAATCTGCATAAAAAATTATTAAAATATGAGAAATATATTATAACTAAAGTTAGATATGAACATGAATTACTAATAATAAAAAAATACTTACGATTCTCTATTTGAATCTCACATTACGTGGTTCCATTTGAAATAAAGGAAACACAGTATCAAGATGTTTCTATGTAGGGGAATCACAGGAATGCCACATTATACCTCCTTCATGCGCATGCTCATGATGTCATATCATGTGGCAAGCTGTAGCAGTGGATGCATATAAACGTTAAAGTCTAGCAGTTAATGGAAAGTAATACATCACTTTCCAAGTAATATTTTTCTTCTTCTTCTTCTCTGGTATGCGAGTAAAAGGCTTATAACGAAGGTGACTACATATTTTGCATTCTCTCAGTTCATTGTCTTCATTCCAAAAGATCATACAATTATTTATACAATAATCAATCTTCTCTACAGACAAACATATACCTTTGACTAATTATTTTATATTATAAAATATATTAGTTGATCCAGTCGCGAAGCGAGGTGGAAGTCCCAAGGGCTGGATGGTCTCCCGAGTGACACGAGCGGCTGAGGTGGCGCTGACATGGCTCTGACCTGGCTTCGCCTGCAAGACAGCGACCGTTAGCAAACCCGTTGGGGAGTTTCCCCGGCAAGGCACTCCGACGGTTAAGTCAGTATTCCGCAGAAAATATAGTAGAGCAAATGGAAGTATAGTAGAAGGGAGAGCTTGCGCGCATACCTGCGAAATGAGGAGTGGAGTGCTTATATAGTCGGGGGAGCAGACAACCCCTGTCCGTGTCGACGAGACAGGGGTGTGGTACCTGTCAATTCGCATGAGAGCGCCTGAGAGTACCGCGGTATGTCGCGGGGTGCTTGGGCAGTACGATGGTACTGAATCGGTGAGATAACCGCGAGAGGTGTCATAAATGGGCAAGGCGCGTATTACCCCGACATCAAGATCGTACCCCGAATGTAATGACAAAGGGCAGCATAGGGGCAATCTAGCCCGTAGCTCGAGCGCCGACCAGCGGGTCTGAGTGTCAATGACCGGGTCGGGTAATGACCAGGGAGTGTGGGCCACCACGCATTCGACTGGGCGAGTTGAGGCGCGGGGTACGCCCTGAGTCGGGGTCTGTTGGGCTGTGTCTGTCTGGCTCTGTCTTGGTTCTATGGGTTGTCATATCCATGGAATGCTAAGGGAGCGTGGGTCACCCCGCGTTCGACTAGATTATCCGACCCCAATCCGAATCGGGGTACGGGTGTAGTCGACTAAGTGAGGAGACGCTCGGAGTCGACCCGACCGACCCTGCCCCAGGGTCGGTCAGTTAGTGCATCGGGGGGTTTTCTGGCTCATGGAATCCCCTGGTGAGGTCTTTGTCGACCCTTCTGCTGGGCCTTTGCTGCGCCAGGCTGGCTGGACGAGCTACCCGTAAGCAAGGCCAAGATCATTAGTCATTATGTTATCAGCAGGAAGCAACTCTGACATCAATTGACATATGTCATTGTAATATCTTTTTAAAACATGATGTTTCGCTTTCAAATTTAATAATCTTGCAGTAGCTGATAGTTGGGAATGACCCAAAGGAATGTCTTCCCACACTTCTCTTTCACCGACCTTTAACATTTCATATAATTGTTGATATTTCATCTACATTAGAATAGTCAACTGTTAGGACCGGTAGACGAGCTAGAGGGGGGGTGATTAGCTTCGATTCGCTTGTAGATGATTTGTCGCGGCGGAAGACTTCAAGCAATCGCTAACACTTGGATTTTATTTGGTATCCACCCCGGCCGGGTGACTAATCCAAGGATCCACTCTCCTCACACTCTCATACACTATGAAAGTCTCCTTCTTGAGGTGGAGAAACCTCTTACAAGCTTTCACAAAGATACAACAAGAAACAAAGCAAATACAAATAAAATCTTACAAGATTTACAATGAATAAGCTCACGCTTTGCTTTCCTTGCTATCTTCAAGCTTGTGATCGCCTCTAGAACTTTGAAAGTGCAGCAACACTAAGCCCCAAAGCTTCTCTTGAAATGGCGTGGAAGGAGGAAGAAGAGATTGCGCTTCAAACCTGCGTGAAAACCTTTATACATGACGCCTAGGGTTTCTGAATCTATTACCCAATCGATTACCACGTCAGATTCTACCGTTCAACGGCTAGTTTTCGAACCGTAATCGATTACCCAATCGATTACGAGTGTCCTGAATCGATTACCCAATCGATTCAGAACCTCTCTGTTCTCTCGCGCAACCTTTGGTGATCGATTACCCTAATCGATCACCGAACCTCTTAATCGATTACCCAATCGATTAAGGGAAGGCTGAATCGATTACCCAATCGATTCAGCCACCTTCTGTCCTCTCGCGCAGACCGCCCTAATCAATCCACTGATTGATTCACCCAATCGATTACCCAATCGATTGAGTCCAACCTAACTTGTGCTCACAAGTCTAGGGTTCCCTACCAAGTGTCCGGTCAACCCCTTTGACCAACTTGGATTTCTTCTGCCTAGTTCCCAACTAGGACTTAACCTGATTCCCCACCAGGTTCGCCTAACCCTCGAGTTAGGTCTAGTCTCTCGGTAGACTTCCACCTTGCTAGCATGTGATCTCCCCGATCCATCTGGACTTCACCTAGTCCCACTAGGCCTAATCCGATGCCAGCGTGCGATTTCCCCAATCCACCTGGACTTCACCTAGTCCCACTAGATGTGCCTAGTCCCACTAGGTCTTTTTTCATGCCAGCATACGATCTCCCCGATCCACCTGGACTTCACCTAGTCCCACTAGGTGTGCCTAGTCCCACTAGGACTTCACCTAGTCCCACTAGATATGCCTAGTCCTACTAGGTCTTTTCCCATGCCAGCGTACGATCTCCCAGATCCACCTGGACTTCACCTAGTCCCACTAGGTGTGCCTAGTCCCACTAGGTCTTTTCCCTTGCCAAAGTACAATCTCCCAGATCCACCTGGACTTCACCTAGTCCCACTAGGTGTGCCTAGTCCCACTAGGTCTTTTCCGTCAAGCCTCCAGTCAACCTTGACCCACTTGACATCCACTTGACATCATACGACATTCAAACATCATTATCAAACATCGAAACATCTAACCTTAAGCTTTCCAAGCTTACCAGACCTAAGCTCACCCGAGCTTAGTCAAACTAGGTCAACCCTGACCTAAACAAGATTGCACCAACATCAACTACATTCATCGCATCATGAATCATTGTTTGTATTTCAATATTAGTTGTTGAATCAGGCGCAACAACAATTGTGTCAGATGATGAACCAGCAGAAGGTCCAATTGGTTCATACACATAGGGTTCTCCGTGATAGTATCAATTAATTTGGCACAAATCCATTTCTACATATATATACTCTCACAGTATTCTCATCACAGTAGGCTCTATTTCTGCATTTTTATGATTACACGGACACCATAATTTGGCACCATTCATACATTCTGGATAACTCTTAGCAAATTACAAAATGTTCAAGTTCAGATATAAAATTACCTCTGATAAATCTATTTTCTAATCGATTGTAATCCAAACTTTGGTCATATACATTGTTGCCTAATAAGTATATAATTTGGAAAATTAAAATATTTTTTTGTAAATTTAATGAATTAAACAGTAAAAGTTACTAGAATAAAGTAAATTGCTAACTCTAGTGAGAACATCATGAGTTTAATTGGATCAAATTATCTTATAATATGATATACGTTTATTTTCTATTTCTTCTAATAATTAATAATTCAGGTTTAGGGTGATAATATCAAATAAATCAAACATTTAATATAATTTAACACTAAATATAGTTTTAAAGTAAACAATCATGGTAGTGAGTAAGATAAATCTAGATAATTAATTGAAAATACTAGATCTTATAATTCTAAACATTATGGTACTAATAATATAAAATACTTACAATTCTAAATGCTACTTATTTTAATAAGTTATAAAATAACACGCTAAATTAACAACATAATTAAATTTGTTAATCAATGCAGTAAATGTAAGGTGCCTACAAAATAAAAAATTATACCTGAAATTAAGTAAACATGTCGGAGAAGAACAACAACTGTAGTATTCTACAACATTAAAAAATATCAAAAATTAATTACAAAAAAATTTAATCAATTGAGCATGTCAAATGACATAAATTTAATTATTTGTACATCTTGTGCGTGTTAAATGGCACAAGAAGTGGCGAAATCTAGCCGGTCATAGCGAGATATGCCCGACCAAGCCAGATTTGGCCGGCCACGGCTAGATATGGTTGGCCGGCCGATAATTGGCCAACGAACCAGATCTGACGAGGTCGCACCCAGGGCCACAACCACGGCAACGCCTGCCACTGCCGATGCGGCCACGCCGGAGGCGTGTGCGGCCACGACTGAGGAGGCCAAGGTCGCACCGACCCACGTCGGAGGCAGCCAAGCCAGCATCGCGGCCCCGCACCCATCGCCGCCGTCGATTCCCGCCGACGCCCCCAACGCCGGCTACCCCAACCCCGCCCTAAATCTAAACCAAGAAGAGGAGAGACATACCGAATGCCAATGAGGAGGAGGCCGAGACGCGCGCCGCTGGATTCAGAGAGGAAATTCATGAGCGAGGGTCGGAAAAATTAGGGCTCGACCCTAATTTTATGCGAAATTGACGGAATCATATTTCCGTCGATAATTATGGACGAAAATAGGATTCTGTCGGGAAACATCTGCACGTGGCCAAGTAATTAATCACCAACGGAAACATCCTAAGCCACGTGGGCAAACTCCAGCTTTTCCGACGGGGGAAATTTTGACGGAACAAAGATTTTCATCGAAAATTTCAGATGGAAATAAAATCTCATCGGTAATTTCTTCGGAAAAATGAGTTTCTCTTGTAGTGTGAGGTCTAGGGCTCAAAACCTGACAAAGTCAGTGTGTCCGTCCTCCCCACGCGCTGGCCACAGCATCCAGGCTAGTAGTCTTTATGATTTACCTCCTTCGTGTTAGATCTGGGACATGTTGGCAAGAACGTTGGGGGCGAGCGGATCATCACCTAAAAGCAATTTTCATAATTGAAGATTGTCCAACATATTTTGAAGTTAGCATCAATTGTTGCTCATTCCATGTTAACTCACTTTAGTGACATACTGTGTATTTACCTTTCAGAACCGTTTTCAATATTAGTCTTTCAACTAGGGCCGACTTCAAGAGCATCCTCCTTGCAGAAACTCCTTTTATGGGCGAGATTGTGTTGAATTGGATCAAGTTTGGATCCCAATGCCTCCCTGCACAATATCAGTATCAACGTTAAACACTCCTATTGACGCACTTGATTCATACAAAAGTATTATTATCAATACGCCTGAGATCGATTACTAACCGATATGAAATTTTTCCTGATTTATCTTCCTTCCAAATAATGGAGGACCACCCTAGAAGAACTGCTGAGTTGACAATGCCACAAATTAAACACTCCCTGTCAATCTGAACAACTTTCTTCAATATAGACACACAGATATCTTCTTATTTTCCAAATCACCTCCCCATTTTTTAAGCTCCAATAATTCTCCAAACATTCAAATATAAATTAGTGTCTCAATCATGGCCAGCATTAATATTGGCGGAAGAAGCGTTAGCTAAAATCTCAACGTTGTCCTTGTGAATACTACAGATTCATTAAATAGATTGAGATCAATTTTTAATATATCTAAGAACGGATTATGAAAGATATGATCTTAAATAAATATATCATCTTTTAGGTACGGTGACGTTAGGTTGCTCCAGGTTTCACAGGCTGACAGTGGTTCATCTTTAACTATCATCTCTGTCTGTCAGCAATCTCTTCAGCGAGATACAATGGAAGAGAAGTGCCAAACGAAACATATGGTCAAAGGCGAAGCAAAAGTGAAGGCGAAAAAGCAAAAGTGGCCATGGCAAATCTCATTGACTTAAAGTGTGGCATCCTTTAACGAGTACAGCAATTATTGTAGTGCGAGTGGAGATCCGAAGAACCACTGGCAAGTGTAACGGGGGAAGACTGATTCGTTCGTATTCAATGTCTCCGTCAATTCGTTTCAGGATCAACATGGAAAAAATAAATCATGAGAACTATTAGCTTCTAATGTTGTGATTAGCACGTGAGGAGGATAAAACATACTTGACTTTGCATAACAGGGACAATTGCGGTAGTAAATGATGATTCACTCGCCCCAACGTCCTTGTCGATCCGTCTCGGAGCCAACGGAAGAGATAAATTATGGGATACTAACCCCGATATTATGACTAATACGTGAGAGGACATATATAATGACTTTGTTAAATTTTAATCTTCAGACTTAAATATATCCGTGGAGACAACTGAACACTTACAAATGCTTGCAGCCGCTCGTTCATGTACTGAAACAGGAGTTGACGCTTGTCCCATAAGTAACGAGTTGTTGGCTGATGCAACTACAGTATGGCACCAATACAGACTATTCATTCTAGACCAACTGCTGAGTTTAATGATACATGTGACTTACAGGGATATATTTAAGATGGTTGGGTGGCTAATTATGGGCAATATTGCAAAAGAATAAAGAGAATTAAGGGTGTCTCAAATCATGAAAGAAACGCCAAAAGATTAACAAAGAGCTTTAAGCACCTGCATACTGAAAAAAAAAACATAATTAACCAACAAGAGGATGGATCATGGATGATTCTTTGTTTGAGTGATATCTCTCGAGATCCTCCTTGTTCGTGATATTACTTATACAAGCACAGTCATCGAGCTGTGACAGTGACCTCAGACTGGTCCATGGTAAACGCTCTCTTAAATCTGCTGCATATATACTGTGCATAAATAGAGCAGAAATTATAAACATCTACTTCACATGTTTGCAAATTAAATTGAGCCATTTATTTGAACTAAACAAAGATAGTTAATTGATTCTTGCTGCAGTCCCTTGATGCATAAGCAAAGCCTTTTTTAGGGGATTTAGAAACTCCTTGCAGTTGTTTGGAATTCTAAATACCTTTGCTCCATCTTCCCCGGCCTCTTTAACCTAACTAGCTACTTTAATTTATAATTGTTGCTTCATTTTGCACCTTTCTTTTTAAAAGTGTGTATATGAGAATAGAGAAGAACATATTGCCATTCGTTGCCCCCTCTTTTTGCTTGTTTTTTTCTTCCCTACTCTTGCCTGGACATTCCTTGCAGATTTGAACTGGGCAAACAAAGCTCTGACATATTCCACTTCCCCATGAATCCCTAAAATCACCAGCGTACTTACTTGCTTTGCCAAGGCCAACTTAAAAAAAAAAACATTTTCTAATCTCTTCTTTTCCCCAAGAAAATTCTTTAGATTTCTGACAAGGGTGGATTAGGATTGTTCTTAATTCCAATATTTTGCCTCATTCTCTTATCAATGGCAAATGATTGATTGAACAAACTATTGTTTTTTTCCCTCTCTTAAAGCTGATACAAAAAACTAATATATGAGTAGCCACTCACATGGATTCCAGGATCATCTGATTACTTTAAGTATATGAATCACTCAAGTTGATGTGCAGTCTTGCAATGCCACATGGGTGATGAACCTGAGCTTGTCTTTCAAAATGGCATCTTCTTGTAATCTGAGCTGGCCTACAAGGGAATTGGGATACCTTCAAAGAGAAGCTGGTGCATCTTAAAATTGATCATTATTTACATGTTTCCATGCGCATTGAACTCTCCTGACCATACCAGGGGAAGGTACTTTCTCATAAATGAGTAGCCAAGTCTCAACAATCCTTGTGCAGAAACACAGTTCACAAGATGGGACCACATTGTTTAGATCTCAGATAGGATTTAATGCCATTAATCAAAATTGCTTTGTTTTTCAGAATGTGTTCTTCAGGAATGTGATTTCGGTGGATGAACCATTTTATACTCAATGAAACAGGCCTTCATATCGAGTCAAATACCATGAAAGCTCAGTCACTGAGATGCACAGGAAGATTAAGAAATGCAAAAAGAAAAAGAAATTGGTTGTTTAGGTGGCTGGAAAAGGACTGGCTGTGAGTGAGACACAAAACCAAACTCAAGAATCAGATAATGGTGTTATTTCCCTAATGACCAACAACAGGGTTCCATTCCATCCACCATCAGCCAAGAGCTGCAAAAAGCAAAAGGCAGGGAGGGATTCTCTCTTTCTCGCATTCTCTCCCACTCTCTCTTTGCAATTGCTTCCTCTTCAGCATAATTTTACATGGTGAAAGAAGGCTAACACTCAGCTCTCCTCTTCATTACGCAAGGATTCATTGGTTTGGCCACTGCTTCTCTCACTCTGTTGTTCCCTTCTTGTGCTTCACTCCCGTCTTAAAGTTTGCTCCTTTTCCTCTCTCTATTCTAAAAAGTTGAGCTTTGCTGTAGTTTTCTCTCCTTTTCCTCTACCGCTCTCAAATTTGATTTTTTTTCCCACTTCTTTGTTAATCTTTTAGCTTGTTTCTGCCTATCCATTGTAGTTCTCCTTCTTGGCATCCTTGAATTTGCTACTCCGTTCTCAAATTTCACTCTTTTTTTCATTGAGTTTGTATATTTAGGTTTCCATGGGAATCTGCCATGGAAAGCAAATACAAAACCCCGAATTCCAGGAGGAAGATGGCCTGCCGGCCCTTGACATTGGACAACCCACGCCGGTGCCGAGAACCCCGCAGCAAGGCAAGTTTCCCTTCTGCAGCCCAAGCCCTCTTCCAGGCTCTTACAAGAACTCGCCGGCCAACTCCAGTGTGAGAACGCCGTTGATGTTTCTCAAGCGACCCTTCCCTCCTCCGTCGCCTGCGAAGCACATCAGGGCTCTCCTCGCGCGCCGTCACGGCTCGGTGAAGCCGAACGAGGCGTCGATCCCCGAAGGCAGCGAGGTGGAAGTGGCATTGGACAAGAGCTTTGGATTCTCCAAGCAGTTCTTCTCAAAATTTGAACTTGCGGAGGAGGTTGGGCGTGGGCATTTTGGTTACACATGTGCTGCCAAGGTGAAGAAGGGAGACATGAAAGGAGAAGAGGTGGCGGTCAAGGTCATTCCCAAAGCAAAGGTTCTTCTCTTTTCCTTCCTACAGTTCTTTGTTTGCAAGATTTTGGTTACTTTCACGACTTCCCTTTGTAGGTTATAGCATGTGACAGTCAATAGTGTTTGAAAGAATTCCAGTCAAGAACTGGGATTCTTTCTTCAGATTTATATTATTTGTGATATTTATCTTCAGCCAAACATCAAAATAACTCCTTTCTTTTATAAAGAAAATCATCAAAAGGCCGCCTTTGATAGAGTGCGTTTTCAAATTTAGCATTCACTCGCCTTCTAAACCCATCTAAACTTGTTTAATTTCAAAGATAATTACTCTATTGCATTCCATGGAGCTTCTGAAGTTGTTCTATGCATTTGTTTTAAAATTTTGCCCGGTGTAGCTCCATATAACAGTGTTGACCATAACTGATCTATAAAATTAAATTGCACATATTTCAAAGAAACTCCTGGAGTATTAAATTTTGGAAAGTGGCATGAAATTTGATTAAGACTGGCAGAAACAATGTGAAGCATAATGTTATTTTTCATTAACAGTATTGTGTCTGATAGAATAATGATTTTTTTTCTATTCTGTAGTTCTTGTTTGATATATAATAAACCTTCTGCTTGTCCACTAACATTCTAATACAAAGTAGATTTTGTTTTTTTTTCTTCTCTACAAATGTGATGTTGACATTTTGTTTTGTTTCTGTGAACTGTACTCTAGGGAAAATTGTTTTCTTCTCTAGGGAAGTTATCTATGATACACTTCTGAAGAACAAATTATGAACCATTCTTATCTTCCCATGACAACCTATATACATGCTTTGGAGGATTAAATGGGCATGGATTCAAAGGCTCTTACGAAGGAAGCCATTATTGTACTACCATCTGAGACATTAATCTTACATGCATTCTCCTATTGTTACATCTAGTCTGTTCTTACATGGTATATATAAGAACTAAGCAAGTGGCATATACATCACTCTAACTTAATCTATCAGTTTAATCTTGCAAGCTAGATTTTAGAGTTCTGGTAAAAGTTCTTTCTCGAAAAAATGTCCGGTAAAGTTCCGGTCAGCACAGGAAGTACTCCAATGCTTCTTATTGTTATCTTTGATTAAGTTATGGCTTCTTTTTCATCATATAGCATTCCAGCTACTGGACTTACTATGTTTTCTTGTATATTATTATTATTTTTTCTCATTTACTCAGTTTTCAAAGTCAAATAATTTCACATAACTTTCTAATTGATATTCATTAGTACAAAATAAAGTATTCTCTGAGCTAGTCTTATACGAAATACTTTGCAGATGACAACTTCTATAGCTATTGAAGATGTACGTAGAGAAGTGAGGATATTAAGTTCTCTAGCTGGGCATAAGAATCTAATACATTTCTACGATGCTTATGAGGATGAAGATAATGTGTATCTCGTAATGGAGTAAGTTTACACCACTTTAAGGCTCTCTAGATCCTTAACTTCTGGCCATGGTCCTTATGCAGACAAAGATGATATTATTACATGGAGAAATTCATGTAGCTCTGTTTGTTCAAAATTCTTGAATTCTCTTCTTCTTCCAATTACTTAATGCAGATCCAATTCAGAATGCTTGAATTAGCAGCTATTGATTTATTAATGAAACACTTCAATAACCACTTTACAAGACAATAGGATGAATAAGATAGCATTGGTGCTAATATGCATGTCTTAAAATTTGAGCTAAAGAGTCTCATAAAAGTTAAATTCATAATGATAGTAAAGAATAAATATACTCGGCACATATGGATATTTTATTTCTTTTTTTCCTGTACCTTTAGATGCCATCCAGTGAGCAACTGATTTAATCTTTAAATGATTGAAGAGGCTTTTCATTCTTTGCATCATGCATTGTTTATGCAACCCTGTCATGTATTGTTTGAGAAGTTAATTGTGATAGTATAATTTAATAAAATATTTTTTGAAATTTACTGATTTTCTTTTCGTAATTATATCATATGCCTCAGAATCATGCCTAGAGGCATATATTCAGCTACAATGCAGAGATCATTAACTAACAATTGAGCGTTTTTCATTGATAAAGCTCATAAACTTCTCTTTGATAGGTTATGCAAAGGTGGTGAATTATTGGAAAGGATTCTGTCAAGGTATTTGCATATTCAAAATTTTACTTTTCTAAATAGCTTTCTATGGACCTCTTATCATGGCTTGAACCAAACAATCGAGGAGACTCAACTTTCTTTTGTTTTAGGGGCGGGAAGTATTCGGAAGAAGATGCAAAAACTGTCATAGTTCAGATTTTGAGTGCCGTATCATTTTGTCACCTTCAAGGTGTTGTTCACAGAGATCTCAAGCCAGAGGTAGTTGCTTCTTCTGACTGAAAATTTTGAAATTCTTTGTGTAATGCATCCTGATGTTTTAGAAGGAATCATATAGTCAATTTGTGATCCCTTAAATTTTAATGTTTAAGTTTGAAGTATCATGTAACTCGGGCTTATGTTTTATTGCAACAGAATTTTCTTTTTACATCAGGAGACGAGACCTCTAACTTAAAGGCCATAGATTTTGGTTTGTCAGACTTTGTAAAGCCAGGTTAGTTACATAATTTGTTTTTAACTTAAGTTAACAAAATGCATTTTGTTTTGAGATTGTAAGATAAGCAAACAAGCCATCTTCACTGGGCCTACAGACGAGAGACTGAATGATATTGTTGGAAGTGCATATTATGTCGCACCTGAAGTTCTTCACCGATCTTATGGAACTGAGGCAGACATGTGGAGTATTGGTGTCATTGCATATATTTTGCTCTGTGGTAGCCGTCCTTTTTGGGCACGCACAGAATCTGGTATATTTCGAGCTGTTCTGAAAGCTGAGCCAAGCTTCGATGAAGCTCCATGGCCATCTCTGTCTTCTCAAGCCAAAGACTTTGTCAAGAAATTGCTGAATAAGGATTATCGAAAGAGAATGACCGCCGCACAAGCTCTTTGTATGTTTCTCATCACATTGAGTTCCGGAGAAAAAAAACGTGTACGAGCTTGTTAATAACTAAAATCAACTGATCTCAGGTCATCCTTGGCTGCAGAATCCTGAAGAAATTAAGATTCCTCTGGATATTATTGTCTTTAAGCTTATCAAAGCTTACATATGTTCGTCTTCTCTAAGAAAATCAGCATTGAGGGTATGCTCTCTATTCCTACTTGAGAAAATAGAAACTTTTATCTTGCACTTCTATTGTCTCGGTATGTATTGTCTCTTTTCAACAAATGGTTACTCACTCAGCCATCATGATTACAAACTTGTTCTTCATGTGACAGTCGCTCGCCAAGACCTTGAAGGTAAATCAGCTCTATTACCTTCAAGAGCAGTTTGCTTTGTTAAATCCAAACAAGAATGGTTATATCTCCCTCCAAAACTTAAAGACGGTTAGTTGATGGTTTCCTTGCATCATGATGTTTCGCTTTTCTTTCTGATTGCATAACTTCAGAATTTGTCTTCTTTCAGGCCTTGCTAAAAAATTCGACTGAGGCAATGAAAGATGCAAAGGTCCTTGATTTCGTTAACATGGTAATCCTTTTTTGAAAACTCTGATTAGCTTAACAAAAGTTTTGACTGATGAAGTTTGATACATAAGCATGTTTGGCTCTTTGGAACTAGATAAGCTCCCTTCAAAACACAAAGTTGTACTTTGAAGAATTTGCTGCTGCAGCAATAAGCGTGCATCAGATGGAAGCATTGGATGCCTGGGAGCACCACGCTCGTCAAGCGTATGAGTTCTTCGAGAAGGATGGTAACAGGGCCATCATGATCGATGAACTTGCATCAGTATGTCGCGAATACCAAAAGAATGAATTTCATATGCTGACCCCCCCTTTCTATAGTTTTGCAAATATGTGATACCTAATGGCTATGCACTTCTACAGGAGCTCGGCCTCGGCCCATCTGTTCCAGTTCATGTTGTTCTCCAGGATTGGATAAGACATTCTGATGGAAAACTGAGTCTCTTAGGATTTGTTAAACTTCTTCATGGTGTTTCTTCGCGCCCAATTCGAAAAGCCTAGATAAACTGTCTTCGTCAAGCATTGTTGCAAATGGTCTCAACAGCTGATCGCCTGATAAATCAAGAGAAGAATCGAGAGCCAAACAATCTATGCAATTCCATAACCTTGATCATTGAGTGGGCAACCCAACCAAAGATCTCAGCAGGCAGGCAGGCAGGACAACACAACTGAAATCTTCCTCGTAAAACAATGTTTTCACTTAGGATGTACAAATGAGAAAGAAAACGCAGGATTGCAAACCTGCACTTCTTTGTTAGCACTCAATAAGATATTTACTCTCTTATCTGTGATGAGATATATTGTGAACAATTAAGCTGCCTTATGTTCCTGACAGGGTGGGTTCAAGCTACAGGGATTGTATTACATAAAATTAATTGCATACCATCACTTTCAGTCATGGCTTGGTCGAAGCAATTTGTAGCTACTATTTTGCTTTATTTTTATCTTTTGCAATGTATAGCAATCATGTGGTAGTAGCTTCAGGTCTCGCAAACTAGACAGGATGAACTTCTCATGGTGAGACATACTTAATTTACTACTTCATGGCAAGGTGAAGGTGTTTCCTGCTTTCTCGATCCATGATCTAAGTATAAGCAAGCATTGATAAAGGTAGCAGCTTTTGGAAGGAATGAGCTCGTTTGCTTTAGGTGGAATAAAAGCTTCAAAGCTGCAGCAAGGAGAGACAGCATTGATTTCATTTCAGGCGCCATCCACTAAGTTTTGCTTTCTGAAAGCAGATGTCGGTGGAAGACTAGAAAGGCATGCACTTTATTAATTAATTAATTTAAAATACTGTGTAAATTTTTACTGTTTCAAGTAATTAATTGCCTTCTGAAGCTTCGTCAATTTCGGATTAACAGAGCTCAATTAGTTTCATCACTACTGTAGAGCTGTCGGATCTAGGGATGTAATTTTCTCTAAATCTTATGAAAAATTCGATATCCGATCGAATAGAAGAGGATACCGAGAAATGTTTTAGATTTAATTAAATAATTGAATAATCAAATATGAGTACGTATTCGGTTAATTAAATATGGATAGAGAGCCAAACACTCGATCGCTGGTGTTTGATTTTAAAAAAAATCAACACTTCAAAAAAATAAATAAATAAACACCACACCTGAGTTTTTATCTTTATTTAAAAAAAAATCGACATCAATTTTAGTGTTATTGTTTGAAAATCAGCTTCATAGTTGATGATTTACGGTTGATTTTGGTGTTGATTTTTTTGAAAATCTAACATCATAGTCATGTGAAATTTTGATTTATTCGATTTAACTGTATTAAAATTTTAAAAACAAAATCGAACCAAATTATGTGAAATAATCATATAAAAAAATAAAATTCTAAAATAATCTAATCAAAATTTTGAAATTCAATGGTTGAGTCGGTTAATTTGGTTTAACTAAAATTTTTACTCACTCCTAATAAAGGTTATTTGATACTCTTGCAAGTATAAAGATGGAGATGAATATCCGATTTTTTTGATAGGTATAGATGAGATGAAAGATAAATATGAGATGAAAAACAACTCAGTTACCTAAGATACCATAAAGATTAGAAGAGGTCCACAAGCTATGGTACAACGGAGAAGTAATTAGTTGTCTCTCAAATATCTGGATTTCGATTCTCAGCTATCGGGAAATTTGAAGAAATTTTTCCTCCAAATGGGACGCGTAACTGTGAGATATTGGGCTTCAAAATCACCCGTCGTGAGTGCTTCTCGATTTATCCTGGGGAGACGGTGGAAACTTTCGTAGGACCGGGTCGGTTGTCCAAGGTTCGACGTTATTGAACCTGGTTATTATTTTTTTTTCATCAATGATCCTGTCGCGAAGTGAGGTAGGTTTCTCAAAAGTGAGATGGCCCCCCGGGGATCACGAACCGCTGAGGTTGGCCACGAAGCTTGTCGTTGACATGTAAAATAGGGACTGTTAGAACCCGTCGGGAGAAGCCCCCGGAAGGCACTTCGACGGTCAAGTCAGTCCTCGAGAGTGGAAAGCAGACGGAAAGCAATAGAACAGTAAGAATGCACTATTGCGCGTACCTGCGGGATGCGAAGTGAAAAGACTTATATAGCGGGGGAAGCTGACAGCTCCTGCCCCACCTACCACCCTTTTTCCCGTAACGAGGATAGACCGTTGAATGCCCAGAGGTGGCAGGATACAGTAGTGCATACCAGAATAAGAAAAGGGGCACTGTCAACTAGGGGTGTCAATTCGGGTGGGTCGGGTCGGGTTGACAAAAAAAAAATTTTTTAACTCCCAACCCGAACCCGATTTCAATCCGAAACCCCCAAACCCGAACCCGAACCCGACCAACCTGACTCGACCCGAAAAAATCGATTCAAAACATCTTTTTCGCCATTTTCCCTATAATTCTTCACTTTTATTTCAATACTTCATCATGATCATACTATATTGATATTAATATACATAAAAATATCTTAATTTTTAAAATAAAATTTGATTTAACCCCAAAAAATTCATAAAATATTAAATTCGGGTCAACCCGAACCCGACTCGAAAATTTTCAACCCGAAACCCCCCAACCCGAACCCGACCCGAACCCGAAAATTTTCAACCCGAACCCGATTTTTTTCGGGTCGATTCGGGTTGCGTCGTCGGGTCGTGTTGATTTTTGACACCCCTACTGTCAACTTAAATGCTAGTGTCGTTCGGCGTCACTCGGCCTGACACCAGTATATGTGGTCGTAGTACGGGAGTACAGGGTATGGCAGGAAGACCAAGACATCAACGGGATATCCGTCGCTTGGGTCAGAATAGTATCAGACCTGCACCGACCCCGTACTGCTTCTGGTAGTCTGGTGTCAGGGAGTAGTTGTTCGTCATGTCAGGGTCGACTGAGAACCCCCTAAGAAGGGTGCCGACTGAGGGCACTGAATAGCGAGCTCGGTTGAGGGTCTAGAAGGAAGGTGCTGACTGAGGGCATTGACTGATGAGGCCGACTGAGGGCCTAGAAGGAAGGTGCCGACTAAGGGCATTGACTGATGAGGCCGACTGAGGACCTAGAAGGAAGGTACCGACTGAGGGCATTGACTGATGAGGCCGACTGAGGACCTAGAAGGAAGGTACCGACTGAGGGCATTGACTGATGAGGCCGACTGAGGACCTAGAAGGAAGGTGCCAACTGAGGGCACTGACTGATGAGGCCGACTGAGGGCCTAGAAGGAAGGTGCCGACTGAGGGCATTGATTGATGAGACCGACTGAGGACCTAGAAGGAAGGTGCTGACTGAGGGCATTGACTGATGAGGTCGACTGAGGGCCTAGAAGGTAGGTACCGACTGAGGGCATTGATTGATGAGGCCGACTGAGGACCTAGAAGGAAGGTGCCGACTGAGGGCACTGAATGATGAGGTCGACTGAGGGCCTAGAAGGTAGGTACCGACTGAGGGCACTGACTGATGAGGTCGACTGAGGGCCTAGAAGGTAGGTACCGACTGAGGGCACTGACTGATGAGGTCGACAGAGGGCTTTTAGTGATATATTGACTAAAGTTTCCTCAGGCTTGGGCTTACCCCAGGAGCGTAAGCCGCCACGCGTCGGATGAGAGTCAAGCCTAGAGGGGTAATAGATTGGTTAAGCATTATTTGAATGCAGAGGATCCCAGGGAGCATGGGATGTCACGCGTCCGACTGAGATCCCCCGGAGAGGAGTGCAGGGGCATGCCCGCGAGAGAGTCTAGACGATGACCTGGGCCTATCTCTTCGCATTCCCGAGCGAGCTAGGCCAAGTCGCCCGTATGGGCCTTACATCCCCTGGGCTCTCGAAACCAGCGGATCTATCCTTTGCTGACGAGGCCAGGCTGTCGGACCAGGTTACACATAAGCTGACCCGGGATCAATCAAGATCAAAAGAATTCCTATAGGATGGACTGTTGGCTAGTGCACGAAGAGTTGCCACTGTGAAATTTGGGATCAAAGCCTAGCGAAGCTAGGTATCTGTCCTCCCTTATACACTAGTCACTGTTCGATTTATCTCCTCTGTGTTGCTCTGGGACTGGTTGGTAGGGGCGTTGGAGCAAACAAATCACCTTTTGTCATCATAAAGATTAGAAGAGGTTCCCACGGAATAGACTGATGGCTAGTACATGAAGTGTTGTCATTTTGAAATCTAGGAGTTAAATCCCGACGAAGCCAAGTACTAGTAAAGTCATATGTCTGCCCTCTCATATGTGCTAGTCACTATCCAAATTAGTAGTCTTCGTGATTTATCTCTTATTGATCCTGAGACGGATACGAATTAGCGGAGACGCTGAGTGAATGGATCACTTTTGAAAATACCCTAAAATATAGTTGAATTGATGATAAGTATAGATTTGTAAAAATAAATAAGAATAGATTCATATATTGAGAAAAAAATATTATTTCACGTGATGATCAAATTTTTAATTTTTCTTTAAATGAATATAAAATCAGAAAGATAAAAAGAGATTCGGTCCCCCTTGCCACTTTTGTATTTTTTTTAATTCTTCTATTTTCTTTTTGTTTTCTCTTTATTGACAATCATTATAGAAGAAGGCAAAAGATCGACGCGTGGGCCATCTCCCGCTCCCAGTTCCCATCACCGCCGTCCGTTAAGTGGGCCTTAAATCTTAATACGACGTCATTAACTAGCGCAATTCCCTTAATCCTAACCCATTAGTCTAATTAAGCATTTGACTGGTCAAATAACGTTACTTTGGACATGTTTTACTTATAGCTGGCTACCAGGCATGCTGCCCTGCCACTGCTCCGGCCATTAACTGCCGCGCCGCTTCCGTCACCAAACACAACTGCAGAGACGATGGGGATTTTGGCGGCATTACGAACGTCGTCATCTCGCCGCGAAATCAGATCCGAAAACCGCGTCGGCTGCTTGTCCGGCGTCTTCCACTTCCTCTCCCGTCAACACAACCGCTCCCTCAAACGCCTCACCTCCGGTAAGCGGTAACTCTACCCGATTACAAATCTCTCCGTCTCGCCGTTTACCGTTCCTGCCGTTGTGTGCGCTCCAGCTAAGAAAACGGTGAATTCCACCATCACGATTACCTTGCCTCCGCCGCCGCCGCCGCCGCCGCCGCCGACGACGACGACGACAGTGAAGACGATGGATACCGGCCGGCCACCGCGGCGCCCGCCGACGGTGGTGGCGAGGCTAATGGGGCTCGAGGACGACACTCCCGCCCCCTCGATGGCTGCCACGCCGCCGCCGGAGGAGGAGGACCAGCGGCAGGAGCTACTTCGCGCGCTGGAGAAGTGCGACGAGGACCTCAGGGCCCTGAGGCGGATCATCGACGCCGTCCGCGCCAATGAGGCCGCCTCCCCCGTCGTATCGGCAAGGAGCGCCGGTATTTCGAGCAAGCAGCGCTGCGACGGCGGCGATCGACCGAGCCCCGTTTCGGTTCTCGAAGCGATATCGTCCCCTCGATCTCGCAACAGTCTCTCCCCAAACGGCAAGCATACCGTGAACACGCATCTTGGCGCAGAGACGCAGCCGGCGACCAAGATCCCGAGGCCATCGCGTACCGGCGTCGGCCTCTTCGTAGATACTGGTAAGAACAAGAATTTCGACGACGCTCAACGCTGCTCCTTCGACCGTCGGAAGGTGTTCGACGAAACGCCCAAGCGCAACGTGATCGTCGAGGTCGCACAGCCGGGCAAGGCGCGGTGTCGCATGCGGCCCAGAAGGAGTCGGGCGACGGCCAAGCGTAGTGCGGGCGAGAGCTGGGAGGACAAATTCGGGGAGGTGGAGAATCTCGGCGTGTTGGTGGAGCTTGACATACTGCGGGAGATGGTGGAGGAGTTGGTGGCGGACATGCTCGAATTGTGTTGGAATTGGCCGGCGTCACGGCCATTCGAGTCTGTGTGTATGTGCAGGAAGAGATTGTGTTTCTGACTCTGATTTTTCAGGTAAAAAAAAAAAAAATATGAAATGATGCAACTTTCTAAAGCTGATTATCACAAAATTTCCAACTATTTACATGGAAAAAGAAATATAGAACAAAATGTCAAAAGGATAAAAAAAATTTAAGCTTCTGTCATTAACAAGAACGAGTGAGCTTGGAGATCAACCTCGACAGTGGCCAATGAAGATCTGCAAGCGGGAATGTGAAATATAACTACCATACTTTCTGTTTGAGGGAGATGATGATCATCATCGACATTAGCTGATTTCTACTCGTCAGAATTCTCATCCATTACTCTGCTCCCCTTCAAGCATCTGGACTTGGAGTATAGTGGATCTTCGTCGATAGGTTCTTCGAATCCAGGGTAAGCTAATGGATAAGAATCATCTTCTTTGCTTCTTAGTTTGTCTTGGAACTTATCGTCGAAAGAACTGCAATCTAAATTTGGTAGGACGCTAGAAAATTGTCTGCTACTGCCTAAATCAGACACATTGCCTATTTCTAAGTCGATCATCTCTTTTGATCTTTTAATGCTCATCCCTCCATTCGAAACCGTGGAGAAAGCATCCACTTCGAGCACCCAAGACCGGAAATCATTCAACGATGGAGGAATCTTTGTGAAGAATACATCTTTTATGTTTCCTAGTAGCCCCTTGTTGTATGGATTCTCTCTCTTGTCGTAGCGATATCGAAAATTCTCGTATGTTGTCTGTTGAAAAACACAAGTAAACCAATTGTTGAGAAGATCACAAAGCTTACAATGAGAGGGATTGAAAGGACAAGTAGTAGTAAATTGGTCACCTGATTTTTGCTGATTAAGTAGGCGTGGAATGCTGTGAGCCCGCCAACAAACCAAACCACAAAGAAAACATAGAGAATGAGTGCGAATGACACACACTGGCCGCTCATGGACTTCCACACCGAGTTGTGGTAGTTCTTCTTTTCTTCAAGAATGTTTAGCCACGAGAAAGTGAACACGTAAATGCAGAGGGTGGTCGAGGACAATATGAACATGAAGAAGAACCTATAGTTGCGCTGCAGATCACATTTCAGAGAGTTAAAAAAAACAAAGAAATTGTGATGCATATAATCGATCTCACCCAGTGGCTTACTAATCCAATGCATTGGCCGACCCACGGACAGTGGTGATCAAACTTCTGCACGCAGTTGTTGCAGATGGCACAATGAGAAGCTCGAGGAGGACGATACAGCAAACATGTCTCACAGTACTTCACTCTCACCTTGAATCCATTGACCTCCACTTCCTTGCTGCGAGGCAGCCTCAAGTTTTGACTGGCGCCATGGGGCCATTCCGTGGGTGGATTCGCGCCGTCAAATAATCCTTGGTCAAATTCCGGCGCCGGCCACAGATTCCGTGGCACTATGCCGGGATCTCTACTAGAAGTCAACGTCAAGAAAGTCAAGTCCTGCATGGTTAATTATTAACGTGTTTATAAAGATGTCACCCGCGTCGAACCTACACTTTGCGTTAGAAAGTAGCTCTTGATGATCTCTTACCGCGAGTAGGAGAAGCATTGCCACAATGAGCACGGGGTAGCCAAGGATATGATGGCTTTGGGGTTGAGTTCGGTCGATCTCACGGTTATGAATTTTGACAAGAACTTGAGCACAAAATATGATCGTTGGGGTAGCTATCAGAAACATCGATACGAATACCGAAGTAGCATCAGGACCAAATACCAACCTTCCACCACACAGGAACCTCTGAGAGGACACAACTTTAGATCATAATTCATAACAGAGAGTTGAAGAAGACGGGGGATCTCTTCTTACATTGTTTCCGTGCCAAACTTGATACAGCCTCTTCAGTCTGGGCGATTCCATGGAGATCAAAGATTATGTATATTGAGAGAGAGAGAGAGAGAGAGGGAGGGAGGGCGAAGCTTCCCCTCCGGCCTCTCTATTGCTCTTCTCGTTTGGAGGTTTGGGGTGGGTCACGAGTACTAGCTGCCTTCATCCTTGTTTGGGTCTTTTGCTTGCTTAATTAAGGCAATGCCTTTGTTCTTGCTTCTCCATTAACCAATTTGGCTACGGCATTTGCGCAGGGGGAGGGAACGACGGTGGAGGAAGGCGCGACGATCGATAAGAGTGCCTTTTTTACAAGCCATTGTTACTTAAGCGCGGTGGCACGGTGCAAAAATTAAAGCGACGGCGTAAAGATATATATAAAGTCCGGGCATTTAGGCAGAGCTTGTTAAATTTAACGAATCTAAATACGCACTTTTGGCTCTTAAATAAATCTAGCCACAGGTCAATAATAATAAGAAGAAGAAAAAAAAAATACCTTTTTAATTTTTATTAAACACCATCTGTTTTCAAATTGAAATATAATATAAAAGCAACAACGATGGCAAATTACCAAACCTAATAGGTAAATTTTCATATTATACAATTCCCCTATAAAAATATTTAAATCGTGTACTCATACTAATTTTACCTCCTACAAGAGTGATCACCAAATCGATTACTAGATTATAACAATGGACTAGGTAAAATTTTATGATCATAAATAATAATTTTAATTAGTTGCTAAAAGGGTAACAATTGATTATTTTTTTTATGATTGATTTTCGTTTAAAAAATTATTATTTTCAATATAATATGTTAAGAATATAAATATAATAAAAAAATTAGAAGAACATGTAAGATTCGATTCCATATCATTTTGAATTTTTTAAATTTATCATCAAATTTTATATATTTATCTAGTTCTCTCGATTATATCAATATTATTTGAAATAATATTATTAGTAATAATTACTAGAGTATAAATATTATTATAATTGATAATAGTGTCCTAATTGTAATTGATAATATAGTAATCCAGAGGGCGAAATTGATATTGTGCATGCGATTTAGGTCTTTTTAAAATTACCTATATGATTTAAATAATATAAAAATTTTATCAATTCCAGATCTATTTAACAAATAAGCGATGTAATTTTTCGGGATATTAACTCCGATGATATTATTTATGCGTTAAATAAATTTTATTGACCTCTCTTATTTTCTAATTTATTTTTTTATAAATGATTGTGAGACTCACCAAATGAGTTAAATAAATCCACATCGTAGATCTTCATTTTAGATATCCACAATTTAATCTCTAATCATAATATATTTTATAGAAAATTTTTTAGAATGTAAATCTTAAAACGTTATATTTCTGTATTTTTTACTGCGAACGTTTTTTAATTTATCTTAATTTTTGATAAAAAAATTTCGTAAGGCTGGATAGATTGTCCCAGATTCGTCTTTTACCATCAATATCAGTTTGCAAAATATTCAGGGGCTCTTTTGATAATGTACTGGGGGAAACTGAAAGGAGCCGTGATTTCTAACGGCAACGCAACCGTCTCGCGCGAATGTTCGAGTCGCCTTGCAGAAACCCTAGCCTCGTTATCTTGGTCTCCGCCGCCGTGGCCGAGAAGCGAAAGCTCACCTCGCCCGCTACGTCGGCGAAAATGCACGCCGAAGCGGGTACCTTCGAGGAGGAAGCATCCGGAGATGCCCCGGCCGAATTCCAAGAGGAACAACATCCGTCTGGAGCTGACTCGGACCCCCAGATCCATGATGGTCTCTCCGCGGACCCTGACGTAGGTGTCACGGAGGTGGGAAATGGCGTCGAAAATGCTCATAAAGGCGGAGTCGACGAAGACGAGAGAGACCCGGCCTCGATCCAGAAATTCCTCGAGCCCTTTCCCAAAGATCACATCATTCCTTTCCCAAAGATCACATCATTGAGCTTCTCCGTGACGCAGCCGTGAAGCACCCGGACTTACTGTCGGAGATACATCGCATTGCTGACCTCGATCCTGCCCATCGCAAGATCTTCGTCCACGGCCTCGGTTGAGACACCAGCGCCGAGATTCTACCGCTGCTTTTCGCCAGTATGGCGAGATCGAGGACTGCAACGCGGTCAAGCAAGGGCTATGGGTTTATTCTATTTAAGCATCGGATCGGTGCCCGTCCCGCCCTACAGGAGCCCCCAAAGAAGATTGGCAACCGGATGACTGCCTGCCAGCTCGCCTCAGCTGGGCCTGTGCCGCCACCTGCTCCTCAAGTGTCAGAGCACACACAAAGGAAAATATTTGTAAGCAACGTGGGGCGGAGCTTGACCCTCAAAAGTTGATTCAGTTCTTTTCCAAGTACGGGGAGGTCGAAGAGGGGCCTCTAGGATTGGATAAGGTGACTGGAAAGCCCAAGGGCTTTGCTTTATTTGTTTACTAGACGATTGACAGTGTGAAGAAAGCATTGGAGGAACCTCACAAGAATTTTGAGGGTCACATATTACATTTTCAGAAGGCAATCGATGGGCCAAAGCCAAATAAGCCGGGATTTCAGTTTCATGGATATGGGGTTCAACATGGTCGTCTGCATCACGGGGCTGGGGAATGTTTGGGTCAAATTTTCCAAGGAATGATAATCCTGCATTTTTTAGTGGAGTTAGGAGTCATCTCTCAAGTGCCACAAGTGCTGGGCACCTCATGGCTCCATCGAGTTCTGGAATGGGGTTTAACCAGTCTATTCAGCCAGCAGCTGCAATGGCTTTGAATCCTGCATTGAGGCAGGCTCTCACTGTTTTTCTTGCTACCCAAGGATCTGGGTTAGGCTTGACAAACATCCTGGGTAATTTGCAGTCCAGTGGGATGGCAGGAACTACTGGGACATTGCCAAACACCTCTGGGCATGGTTTGCTTAGTGGTGGTTATGATGTTGGGGGGAGAGTGTGAATGCTGGGATGATGGGAGGTTATGGTTTGTAGGGACATGCGCAAGGTGGATATGGAAATTCCTCAAATGTACAGGGAAGCTCTGCTAGGAGCCAAACTGGGCACGGGCAAACGGGTGGCCTTGGCCCTTACCTGGGTCGTTAGATAATCACAGGTATGACTACTATCAAATTTTAACAGTTTTTACTGACCTTTCGCTTATATTTGAACTCCAATCTGAGTCTATTAGGCTTTGTTTACTAGGATTGTGTGGATAGAAAATGAGAGAGAAGAGGATGTGGGACAGAAAAATGAGGAATAGAATGAAAAACAATTTTCTCTCCCTGACGATTACTTGCAAAGATAGAAAAAAAAGAGGGAGTGAAAAATAACATTTTTTATTGACTAGTTAGCATTTACTGACAGAACAAGCTGCCAGTTAGTATATGCCAATGTGGTCAACCAGTTTGTTACTCATTGGCTGATGTTTATGAGTAGATTTAGCATTCATTCAGAAGCACTTCTTCCTTTCAAATTTAATTTTGGGGATAGGATTGAATGTTTTTTGCGGTTTGTATAGTAGGAGCTGCAACAACATGACACTGTGAGCAATACAAACTACTTTCTTTTTCCTTCTTTCTCTGTCTATGGGCTTGCAGTGGCAACTATTAGTTGCCCTGTTAGTTCCTGATATTTTCCTGTGCAATTGTACCCTAATGAACTCACTCCCTACCTTATAGGATTGTCTGATTGTTGTTGTCATCATAGTTTTCAAAATCGTATGTTTCACAAATTATCAAACAATACCATGTGGTTCATATACAAAACAATAGGGTTCTTACATATGAGATGGAAATAAAAAGAATTGTTACGATTCAGTTCAATTCAATATGAATCTTATTTTATTGTACAATTCTGAAAATAAAAATAAACTAAAAGTTAATTTTAACCAAAAAAAGGGCAACCTGGTGCATGAGCTCCCGCCATGCGGGGTCCTAGGGAAGGGTCTATTGTACACAGCCTTATCCTACTTTGTAAGAGGTTGTTTCCAGGACTCGAACCCGTGACCTTTTAGTGACAAGACGGCAACTTTTCCATTGCGCCAAGGTTCCCCTTCAAAAGTTAAATTTAACCAATAAAAAAATAAATTAAATGAAATGTACTGCAAACTAAACTGAATTAACATAAAACATATACTGAATTACTATAAAAGAAACGAAGAAATGATGAATTTATATTATTCAATAGAAGAATGTGGTTCAATAGAGTGAAATCTCAAAGTTGACTATGATATGGATGAAAACATTTCATCAAATTGAGACACAAAGTAGATGATAGCCAATTATGAACTTGACAATAAAAGCAATATGTTAGCGAGTTAGAAGTCATGTTATGTCTATGTTACTTTTGATGACAATGATTTCTGTAAATCAAAAACATTTGGTGAGTAAGATTTCTATTGCTTATTTCATTTCTATTCTTAATAAAATGAAATAAATTATAAATTGTACATTGTTGTTAGTGGGACACATGAACTTATGCAATTTTGTTATGAATCAAATCAATTTATTCTATATTGTTCAACCCAAAAGGGAGTTCGATCCAGCCTAAAATGCCAAGGCACTCATGGTGTATTTAAACATAATTTAACTCCTCACAAGATAACATCTTTTTTAGCAAATCTATTCTATTATGCTGTCAAATGAAATATTATTTTATTTTACATATTATTAGATATCAAAATTATTCTGAATAAAGTAAAATTATTCTTAATATATTTTATAATTTTTATCTCAACATTAGATTTACGCTTTGATACAATTGATGATTCAACAATTAACAAAACTGATTCACGATATGAACCTCGGTTTGACAAGCTCCATTGTTTTTTTTTTTTTGGTTTTCTAACTAACTTTAGAATTTCGAACAAATTGAGGAATTGCTTTTGATGTGTTTGATGGTACACGCTCTAATGCTCCATTTCTATATGCTCTTTGCTTTTCCTGGATCATTAGTTGATTCCCTCCCCTGTTTAATTGTGTAGTTTATGTTTCCCTTTTCCAAGTCCCACCATTCATTATTTTTTTCTTCTCATCCATAATGTTCTCATTAAGAAGCTGGAATAGTGTAGCTAATTTAATTTACTTGCATCTTTGATATTTACCTGTCATAAACACACCCTTGGGTTGGGACCCATTGAATATAGTGCAAGTGTACTGAAAAGCTTTTCACATGAATCAAAAATTATCTTTGCAAAATTCAATGAGAAATTCCATTGAGATACAGGAGCCTTTGTATAGCTTTCTATAAAATACATTTGTCAGATAAGATCCCAATAGTCGACCATAAATAGTTGCAAGTCTCATGACTAATGTTTCAAGATAATTCTCTTATAAATATCAATTATTCAACAGATTATTACTTTGGTGAACTTACCTTTAGTTAAGACATTTTGGTTATCTATGTTGATCATACTTTTAATTAGGTCATCTTGGTTATTTATGTTGATAAGACTGATATGCAACTGTTTGGTCATAGTTCATCAGAAAGGTAGCTGTGTTATATCATCAATTTCTGCCATAAGAAAATACCACAGTAAGTGTTAAAATGCTAACCCAATTGGTAGAATATTATATTTTTCCAGCAAGAATTATGAGTTTAGTTGATATTTACAAAATTGCCAACTTTAGGGAGTGAAGTATTATCATTAATCTCAAGTTTTTCTCTACTAATCATCTTTATTCCTGTCAAAATTATCTGGCCTAAGAACTAACTAGCTGATTCCCACCACCACTACCATACCACCATCACCCAAATTTAGATTTCTATATATTGCTAAAATCATCTCCCTTCCTGCACCCCAAAGCAAAGTTTGTCTTTCTATATTTTGTCTGGTCAACTGGCGATTGCAAAAGCAAAAAATTCATGAATCTGGTAATTTTTGAAGACTAGATAAAAAGTGTATTGTATTACAGTGAGATGATTAGTTTTGAATCAAAATTTCTGGCAGCCTCTTCCCTTTATCGTTTTATTTTTATAATTTCCCTGAGGAACTTCTAGTTTTGATCCACTATAAACTTGAATTCCTAAACTTTTTTGACAGCATTTTGAAAACCTTTTGTGCAAATGTTTTCACACTTAATTATATTGCAGATCCTTTCTTGGCGCATAAATCTATTTGTACTGGATTGTTGCTCCTTCTGAAGTTCCTGCTTCGGCGATCAATAAAATGATTTCTAAACTTGTTTTGCAATAATTTCAATGATGTTTTGAGCACCCCGGCAGTAAAATTTTTATCATGATCCTTTTGACTTATGCAGTATTTTGAATTACTATATTGGCCTATTTAAATCCTCTGAATAGCTTCTTCTAAAGACCTTGTTGATTTAAAACTCAAGATTTTTTTTAGTTTATTATTATATTGTTACTAATACATTTACTATGGTTCTCCCATTAACATTTTTTCTAGTCACGCAATTGGTAAAATTGGCAAGAAATTCTTTCCACTTATAGGTTTAGGTTTATGTACTGAATTCTCTTACAAAATGTTTTTTTTTTAAAAAAATTAAAGGTGCTGTTTGGGCTGTAAATGGTTACATAATCTACTAATATTTTAGGGAAAATAACTATTCAATTTATCAAAGCATATTTTTGTCTTTCGAAAATGTTTATTGATTGCAAATGCTATGATTTGTGCTGCTTGGCCAAAAATTTTATTTTAGTTTAAGTTCTTCATTCACCATTTTGCACCATAACTCTTGCTCTTCTGGATCTATTTTTGAAATACAACTTACATTGGAATTATTATATTGTGCAATTAGGCACCATAAGTAGATCACATGATAGTGTCAAGTGCCAGTACTTTCGCTTTCTTTTCAGTGTGTTTCTTCTCTGCACAGACCATCTATAAGTTTTGGTCAAGTTGGCAGAAGTCTGTTCATTCGTTAAAACTATTCATTATTGGCCATTCTGAAATCATTATTTATTCCGTTATGTCCTTAAATTCTGTAAACTTTTCTAGTCTGTGTTGGTAACAGCTTATATTTTTGTCATTATAGTGTCAAGGATTCACGAGTCTTAGAGATGTAGATGATCAATTCTTAGATTGGATAAGCTGTTTGTTGACAATCAATCCTTAGATCAGGATAACCACCCTCTCTCTATCTTGAGCTCTGTGTACCTGAGAGGAAGGAAGCAGAAGGCAAACGTGAGAAGAGAAAAGGGAGGGAAAAGAAATGGGGAAAGCATGGAAGAATATTGACTACCATAGCAGTGAGAAGGGAAAGAATGAAAGGGGGTGACAGTGAAAAAATCATCTTGAGTCTTGCAATCTCCATCATTAATTTGCAATTGACAACATCGATTGTAGTGGTGGGGGTAGCTGCTCAGTGCGCGGTTCTTGTCCTTTAGCAAGCCTTGGTCTTCCATCACTGATTGTGAACAGAATTTGGGTGGGGGCGACATTGGAGAGCTTTGGGCGGGTGATTAGGGAGATAGGACAGGATGGGTAGGCACGGAGAGAAAGGGTAGAGGGGAGGAAAAGCAAGAGAGGGTCAAAGGGGAGAGTGAAGCATTTATTGTGTTGAGAGGCCACATTGAGGCCGTCAGAGATTGCGTTAGATGAAAGATCGTGCCTATTTGATTATCTCTGCTTGTATTGGACACTACTGCTTCAAGTGGATTGTGAGGAGAGGGTTGCGTTGAGGGGCTTATTGGACATTTGACCTACCATGTTCTATTCTGCTTTTGCTCGATTTTGGACTTAGTGTCTCGAGGATTATGAGGGTGGAGATGAGGATAAGGAGGAGCAACATGATGAGGATTCAATAATAGTACCACTACCATTTGTAGCTCTCAGAGGATGTCAGGATGGACACTCCAAGTTGGAGACAAACTTTTTGACACATGATCATGTGTTTATTGCTTTGGCAAGGCTTTGTCACACACACTCAGTAGCTGAGTGTGAGCTTGACTGCATTCATCAATAGTTGCAACAACTTCTCGAGTAAGATGAAGAGTACTGGAGATAGATAATGGTCATGCTCCAAGTGTGGAACTTAGGATGTTAATTCCCACTCGAGTAGTGTCGTATCTTAGGGGCATCCTAGTGTTGGAAAAACAATGCTCCTAGGTGGTTAGATTCATATATGTTGTTTTGATTATTTTGGTAAAAAGTTTAAGTTATGTTTGACTTCTACCAATGATATATACATACATCGTGTGCCTAAACTTAAAATATTGCACATAAAACTTGCGGAGTTGGTTGACTCGACACATTTAAGTTGGTTGCGCTCAATGGATTAAAGGCCTGAAATGAGTGTCAAAGCTTTGGTGGAGCTTGGAGGACACTCTAGAGTGTGCGGACTGTTGAGTGGCGATGTACTTATAAGAATGGAGGATTAGACAACATGATGCAAGCTTGGGGTGCTTGGTGTATTTGATTGACTATAAGCATTGCATGAAGTGGGCTTTAGAGCAAGGAACATGGACTATAATCATTGCTTGCTAGTCCCTAATATTTTATTGATTCAGCTTTGTCCTAGGTCTTTGCATAGGCCTATAGGGGTGTAAGCCAATTAGCCAAGTGAAGGAGGATCACTTTCAATAGACTGAAGCATGTTAGTTGATTGGGAAGTCAATTGAGTGTGAGAGTTCGGCGGACAAAATGATTCTGCTAGAGCAATAGTAAACTAGATATGACTTTTAGTTGACTAGAGGCTTTAGCATTTAACAGAGGTCAATAATTCCATGACATAGCCGACTGGAGGAGCATTCCAATTGACTAGAAGTAGACAAATTGATCCCATTCTTAATTCTCATGTGAACAAGTAGCAAGTGCTCAAAGTTCCAAGGGAAGATGAAGGTTTCAACATAAGTCCTTCGTAATTTCCTTCTCACTTAAGATATTCATTTCATCATCTGTTTGAGAGAAGGGACATATTGTTTACTTCAACATCTCTTATGAAAAAGTAATTTTAGTGGATATTCGAGCGCAATATACCAAGTGCACCATAGGCTATGGATTAGAAGCATACTCTTTGAATTACATTGATTTTGCAATGTGTTAATAGTGCGGAATGTTTTATTCTTATTTTTGCTGTCTCTATTCTGGACACGACAATTGAACACACATGATCACTCATATGCTACTACAATTTATATTGTCTTTGTATTTGTAAGATATATTTTTTTTTCTTTAGTCAAATGTGTTGACCATCACATTGATCGTTCGCCTATGAAATTTAGGTCTACCATGGTGGCTCTTATTTAATTACCGTAGTTGATGTTATACTTTGAATATTTGATGTTGTGCCTTGGATATTTGATACATGACCCCATATCCGTTTTGATGCTTTTCATATTTAACTAGTTCTGCTTGGTTGTGTATAATTGTTCAGGGCTTTTGATACTTATCTTTATTGTACGCAGATGCTTATCTTCTTGTATCCATTACTACTATCATGCTTTATGTTTGTACTGCAAGTGTGTTTGCTATATCATGATATTTTTTACTTGTTTGATAGTTGATGTTTGTCAAAAGGGGAGTAGTTATTCAAGAAAGCTTTCCTTGGTTTATTGGCTTGTCATTCTTGTTGAATGCTAATTCTACCTACTGTTATAGTATGTGTCTTGTATCATGTGATCATGTGTATCGTATGGCATGGCGATATTATTGTGATATATATCATATTATGACTGTTTATGTTGTTGGAGCGGGTAACTCATTATGATCATATTATGATCATGTATAGATCGGTGCTTGTAACTCTTGTTTATTTTGTTGGAGCGGGTAACTCATTGTTGTGTATGGAGATGTCTCTATATACAGAGATTGTCAGATTTTCTTCAAAAGGTTGAGTTCTGCCTCAAGAAGTAGGCAATGGGGTTGGCAATGGATGGAGTTTGGATCGGATTTTATATCCTCTGTGTCTATATCCATCGGTATCGAATATCATCTGAATATTCATACTCATTAAAGGATCGAATATCTTATTTATTAATATTTTTTAATCTAACTTGTATGTACATTAGAATTAATATCATATTTAAAAAATATATATCTATAATTTTAAAAATAAGTTAAATATCTATATAACTTATTTTAACATTAATATAATTGTTAATAGGTTTTGAAAAAAAATTTTATATATATATATATATATATATATAGTATCGATAGTCCTTCCATATATTTTTTCATTCGGATCAGATATCGAATTTTTCGTTGAATTCGAAAAAAATTATCATCCCTAGTAGGTAACTTGAGCGTGTCATTTCATTGTTTAATAGCTTGAATTGAGAGAACTCAAATAAACTCAGTGTGTTAGTAGCCCAAATCAAGGGACAGTTATAAGATAGATTAAGAGCTTTGGGATCTGATTGAAAATTGGTTTGAGTTGAACCTAATTTTCATTCATGCTTACTATTGTTTATACCTAATTTAAGCTAGTTGTCAAAGGATGATTGTTGGTTCCTCGTGATTAGCCATAATAATAGGATTTTAATGTTTGATTAATACATTTAAGTGCATAGGTAAGATAATTTGTAGGTTTTATTGTGCATATGATGAAATATAAGGAATTTGGATCATAAAGCCTGTGGCAGTGATTATTCTCTGGGCAATCAATCGACAACAGACTTGCTGGACTTCAATGTTCAATAATTATTGGGGCATCAAATGAACAGTGAATCGGAACCATCACCTTACCACAATAAATAGGTTATATGGAGTTTCTTTGCTCGGGAAAAAACTCTCTCACTTATAGTCACTCGACGATCGATAAGATGATTTCTTATCTGTTGATTTCATGATTATCTGTCTTGATGTGATTTGGAGTTGAATTATAAGAATGGTCTTGAATGAACATATATTTATTATTATTATTATTATTATTATTATTATTTTATAAATTATGGAGTTTGTTAGGGTTATCATCTTGCTTTTGTTTTGGTTTTCTCTTGCACCTGTCACCATTCACGCACCAACTGTACCAACACACGTAGCCACCGCCTGCTCCATGTCCCCATTCACGAAGCCAAAGCATAAAACGGTTTCACAAACGTCCAAAACCCCCGATAGGAGATAACGAGACGACGAAAACGCATACGAAAAGGAGCAAAGTCCTTCCATAAATGCACAACGGACGAGACTCGTATGAAACGGGTCCGTTGCAAGGTGACAGGGGGGCGGTTTCGCGTGCAACTCCATCCACCCGACACATGCGCCCCGTCCTTCCAAATCTGACCGTAGCGGCCGTTTTCTTTCCCTCTCGCAGTCGTCTCCCCTTTCGTGCACGAACACGTAACCCAGATGAAAAGGATGCCTCATGTTATGCAATAATAGAATTTATGACACAAATGAAATATTTTTATAACATAAATGAAAAAAAAAATTTGAAGAAGCAGGTGAAAAGGAAGCAGATCGCTTTGCTTGCCCCCTAAACTCCTGCAACGGCCGGCCCCTGAACAGTCCAAAACAAGGGGCGTCACAGCATCCGTTTGGTGCCTAAATTGCAGTCCGTTTTACGATCAAAACATGAACATGTCGTGGGACTCGGATTGTTGTTTGCCATGATTCAAGAAGTCAAATTGCTTTAACTCCTAACTATTTTGGAGCACACACTGTTGACTGATAAAGAGGCAATTAATTACTTACTCGAGCCAGTAACTAAAAGGAAAAGTGGAAACTAAAGCAAAAGCAGAATCGGCTCTCCTCCATAATGATTTTTAGTTTTTTGTTTTAACTGTATGTTAGGTTTAAATTTTAAAAACGTGAGAATCGTCAATTACCCTTCTGTTTTTGTCAAGTCCACCAGACAACTAATGGAATTCCACCGCGCATGTCACTCTTGGTGACTTTACATCGATTTAAATATTTTGAGAGAAGGCCACAGGTTCAAATTCCAAGATATCAGTTTTGGAAGAAACGTTAGAATGATCACCTATCACCTATGAGAAGCTCAAAGTGTTTACTTCTTCCTCCTCCCCGATTATAAATTGTTGGAATGATTAAAATCAGCAATCTGAAATAAGAAGATAAAGATAAGTTTGGGAGGTGTCATGGGAAAGGACAAGAGTTAGGAAAGAGGTACAGTGAATAAAGTTGTACAAGTACCACGAAAATTAAGATGGCCAACTAGCAAAGGTACCCGTAGTTCCTCCATTTATAGGCAGATTTGTTTGTTTATTTTCCTTTGCTTTCAGCCCATGTTTTTTCTTTTGTTTTTTCGGGGCATTGGCAAGAATTGTGTGTGCATGCTAATGGACAAGGGAGTTCTGGTGGTTTTGCCCAGGCTGAGAGAGACAGGGTGCAGCTCCAATATAAAGGAGAATGGCGAGAAGACTCAGACTTCCCACCCACACGAGTGGCTCCCTTTTGAAACCTGTGGTCGCGTCCCCCAATGCCCACACCCCCCACAGTTTTTTCAGTCTCAGAATAAGGGAAGCATGGAGACAGCTCACAGGTGTTGATGTGGTGGTGTGTTCGAGTCTTAGAGAGAGAGAGAGAGAGAGACAGAGAGAGGGCTTGGTTTCCTTCTATCAACGCTGTCTCCCCACACTTCACCATTTGATTTCCTCCCTCCATGTTCATGTTGTGTAGCTCTCGTTCGTTCTGGCCTCAAACATCCTGAGAAAGCAATAACAACAACAGTGCTTCATTAAATTCTTTTCTTTGTTTGTTTTTTTTTCTTCTTCTTCTGGTCCTTTTCGAAGAAGTGAAATGGCTTCAGATGAGATGAAGCCTGCTGGTGACATTGGGCTGTTTGCTGGAGGACCACTACTGCCTTCTCCTCCTTCTAGTTCTAGGGAGAAGAGCTTGGTTAGCAGTGGTGAACAAGCTTGGGGATTGCAGTGTTTTGCAGAGGGGAAGGAGCACCATGAGAAGAGCAGCAACCAAGGAGAGGAAGCTGATGAAGCAGCTGGCGACGATAGTTTCAATCTCGAGAGCATGCAGCAGCAGAAGCTCTGTGTCAGGGGTCACTGGAGACCAGCCGAGGATGCCAAGCTCAAGGAGCTTGTCTCTCAGTATGGCCCTCAGAATTGGAATCTCATTGCCGAGAAGCTGGAAGGAAGATCAGGTAACAAAACGATCATGTCGAATGGAAGAACCTTGTGTTCTGGCTTTGATGATTCTCCTCTGCTTTGCTTGGTGAGTTGTGACAGGGAAGAGCTGCAGGCTGAGGTGGTTCAACCAGTTGGACCCGAGGATCAACAGGAGCGCCTTCACTGAGGAGGAAGAAGATAGACTTTTGGCTGCTCATAGGCTTTATGGCAACAAATGGGCACTGATTGCCAGGCTCTTCCCCGGGAGGACAGATAATGCAGTGAAGAATCATTGGCATGTGATCATGGCAAGGAAGCACAGAGAGCAATCTGCCTATAGGAGGAGGAAGCCCCCCACTATTTCTTCCTTAGACTCTCCTATTTCCAGAAGAATGGAGCTGAACATACCACCCATCAATGCTTGCAGTGGTGACTCCTCCACCTCCACCTGCACTGACCTCTCCCTCAGTTCCTCCTTCACCAGAACTTTTCCTACCTTCTGTAGTCCTCTCCAAACCCAATCCTTCCCTCCCTGTGATATCTTCAGTGGTACGGGACAAGTTCTAGTTTAGTCGATCGGTTCGATAATTGCTAGCTGCTACTATATCTACTACCTTTGTTTATTGTACATGCAGGATTGAATGTCTCTGGAGTAGCCCCCATGGAGATAGAACCTGCGATCGATCATCCTAATTACTCAACTGCTGAGGCTTCTGCGAGGAGCAACGCTTGGCCACAAGGGGAAGCAGATCATGGAAGAGAGAAGATCAGGATAGCCTTCATTGATTTCCTTGGTGTTGGTGCAACATAGGAGAGAAGAAGAAGAAGGGACCAGAGGAGAGGAAAGGAAAGGAAAGCAAAGCAAAGCAAAAGTGAGGGGTTAAAGATGCACATTTCGAGTGTGAAAGAGAAGGGAAATTTTGTAGCAGCAGCAAATCTATACTTTGCTGCTTGGATCTTTAATTGATTATTAATTAATGTATGAACTTCCCCCTTCATTCCTAGTAAGCTTCCACCTTCATATAGCCAAGGCACATCATTTATTTGCTTTGCTGCTTAGTTGAATCGTTCTCTCTGTTCTGTTGTCTTGTCTTCCTGATGACATGAGCTAGGAACAAAAACATTGATCAAGAAATGTGATGCTCTGTGAATGAATGCTTAGCTTTGAAAATGCTGTCAGATTTGTCTTCCTTTTCCCTGCACGCAAGACAAATTAAGCTCCTAATCAAACAGCCGCACCATCTCTTTTTTAGATGAATTAAGCTCCATTTCCTACGCAGAACATCGAGAAGAAAGAAATGAGGAAAAGGAAGAAGATTCCAAAGCAGGAGTTTATTTTTTATAGAATTTCGGTTGCTGTGAGTCTTATTAATGGCTTGAATCACCCAATGCATTTAAGAGATTTGACAAAACTTTTCTTTTGTTCTTCTGGATTGTAGCGTTTTCACTGTGTTGTTTCTGTTGTTGTTGTTGAATGCGATTCTGTTTTCTAGTAAGCGAAAAATTAATAATAAGAATAATATTAACAAAACTTCTTTCCCGAGATCTTGACTCTTCTTTTCCTGTTTCATTTTTGTGATTTATTTCCTATGAGCAATCTTTGTTTTGTCTTCGGCTAAGAATCAAATACAGTTACACAGTTAGATTGTTTTCCCAATTGTACAGGGAAGTGGAAGAAGAAGTCCGACTGCAATTTAACAAAGGAGTAAAAGGATTTTATGGCACAAATTGCAATTAAATTCTTAGTAAATATAGTTGAATGGAGAACTTCTGTGCATACATTATTCTGATAGAATATATTTTAACGATAACATACACACTACACTTGATCTAACAAAAAATATATATATATATATATATATATAGGAGTTTGATCTCCTGAGCGACAAAAAAAAATGCGCGCTTGTGCGCGACACCTTCCTGATCGGTCACGCAATCGATCAGGCACTCTCCGAGGGTGGCGAGCCAATGACTAGCAATGACGGGCGGAGGGTGCGACGAGCCCGACGGGTTCACCAATCCCTCTTGGTTATAGTATGGTGTTCGGGGCGTCGGCCGGAGGCCGCAGTTGGTTAGCAAGCCCCGACGGGTTCATCAATCCCTCTTGGTTATAGTATGGTGTTCAAGACGGCGGCTAGAGGCCGTCGTTGGCCAGCAAGCCCCGACGAGGTCACCAATCCCTCTTGGTTATAGTATGGTGTTCCGGGCGCTGGGCGGAGGCCGCCGTTGGTTAGCAAGCCCTGACGGGTTCACCAATCCTTCTTGGTTATAGTATGGTGTTCGGGGCGGTGGTTGGAGGTCGCCGTTGGTCAGCAAGCCCCGACGGATTCACCAATCCCTTTAGGTTATAGTATGGTGTTCGGGGCGCCGGCCGGAGGGCGCCGGCCGGAGGCCGCCGTTGGTCAGCAAGCCCCGACGGGTTCACCAATCCCTCTTGGTTATAGTATGGTGTTCGGGGCATCGGCCGGAGGCCGCCGTTGGTCAGGAAGCCCCAACGGGTTCATCAATCCCTCTTGGTTATAGTATGTTGTTCGGGGCGGCGGCCTCCGGCCGCCGTTGGCCAGCAAACCCCTCGGAGAGTGCTTGATCGGTCACGAAACCGATTAGGCAAGTGCCTGATCGGTCACGTGACCGATCAGCCAACTGGTCGCGCACGGGCGCGCGAGTTTTGTCGTATACACACACACACACAATAACCGGTGTCAAATTGATGAATGTTTAGACAACTGGCGCAATTTGCATTTGCATAACACTTAGCTCTTAATCAGTTTGTTCCAATTAAATATTGTGGATCATTAAGCCACTGGTCAACAAATTACAAATAGATTGATGTACGCGCTCTGTAGAGATTGTTAGTGAAAAGGATGAAAGTACTTGAAAATTACACTTAACAGAAAGTTAAAATGACTCCGGAAAGGGATTATGATAGGTCACTTTGATACTCAAATTAAAGTTTACTTGAGGTATGAAACTAGAGGAGGAAGAAGAAGCAATAACTGAGAGCTTAGTGGAGACGAAGAGAACAATGAGAGTCCTCTTACACTTACTTTCTCTAATATTTATATAGTTATCAGAAGAGCATCTCCACGTCAGACGCTGCATTCTCCTTTGTCATCATCATCATATGAGTTAGTGAAGGGATCAAATTCAATAGTCGTTAATTGTCTTTCCATTCACCAAGTATCACGTGTTTGAAGGAGAGCATCCAGGAGACTATATTTGACAACCACTTGATCAAATCCGATCGAGGCCAAGGCAGAGAGGATGTCGGCAACTGAAACCGAGGCATGGTTGATGTCAGAATTTGAGACGTGAAGGATGTTGAAATCCGGAGCTAAGACAAGAGTGATGTCGATGACTAAAATCGAGTCTTAGCTGCTTTCTTGTCTCCAAGTAAATCCTTGGGATGGGATGGTTGCATTGAGTAGATTCAATCGAATCTGAATTTCATCCAGGTTGGATTTGATTCCCTTTGGATCATGTTCGACTCATCTTAACTTTGACTGACAACTCAATATGACCTTCCTTACCTATCAATCTCTAATATCTCCATGATTTACAATTGTTTTTACATTTATAATAAATAGCGCATAATATTTCCAGCATAATAACCAAGGATCAATCTTCAAGAGGTAATATCTTGCATTTTCGATTTCATCATGCGTTTGTTGCCTATATACTTACACGAATCTCCTTTTATATCCGTGAGATAGATTGTTAAAATAGCGGATTTACTTTATTTTGCATTTATAATAAATTGCCAGTTTTGATCAGCTATAGTCCAATAGTTTCACAACATTCCTACTGGCTTGCAATTTTTTTTTAAAAAAAATCCAATAAATCTACTAATTAATCAGACATTTATTTTGCTGACAGAACAAAAGCTTACAACTGTATATGCTTTTATTCTACAAAACATACTCTCAACTACTTTACATTGCAAGCCATGAAAAGGAGAGGAGAGGGAGCGACATCAATAATCAATAGCATCAACTACACCTGAGCATTCTGAAACAGAACTCTAGTTTCCAACGGGTAAAAGAGTGTTCGACGATGAATCCATCGTGGAAGACTGAGAGTGCCCCAGCGAGATGTGGCCAAGGCAACAACAGTAACTTGTTGGACACAACTCGACCTACTGCCTGCCCTGCAACCCCAGCCTTTGCCCTCCCTCCGTCAGTGGTAACGGCCCCCCTTTCGCAGCAACAGGGACAGTAACAGGGCTCGTAGCTCCCCTGGCCCAGAATGCTAGGGTGTGGGGTCATCATTTCACCCGCCATAAATGGCATGGAAAAATGCCTGGCCATTGGTCAGGCAAACGAAGACCTTTTCTGTTGTCTTCTTTTCCAACTCTGAGGACCATTTGGTGTACTCAAAGCTGAGACACCGGCAGACCTGCAATCATGTGGTGAACAGTTAACTCTCTGAATGTGTGAGGAAAACAGCAGTGAAGTGGTGGAAGCAGAGGAACGTAAAAAAAAAAATCAAAAACAAAAACAAAAGAAAGACTGGCGATCACAGTCGTTCCAGTGTTTGACAGTGAGGTGAAAAGATGCTTCATGTTCAGGGTAGCAAAGAAGACAATGTCACATGAAAGAACCAACGTTTTCACTCTTTGTAACTTGCTTCCTCCGGTAATTTCTCAGTACTCTTCAGACCCATGCAATTCAAAATGCACCCTCAAGTGCATGTTTCGCTGTTTTGCCCAGGGAATCGACTTTAAATCCCATGTACAATTCAAGTTGACCATGTACTGGAGCTCGGAGAGCTACAGTGTGCTCTAGCAGTGAAAGTGGATTATCTTTGTCTTCGTCACAATGAGAAGATTAAGCTGAAATACGTGGGAAGGGAGATGGAAGAAAAGAAGGGAGAATTAAAAGGGTGAATCTCTTTTCCTTTAGTTACAATGAGTGGGCAGGCATGATGGAGACGTGTGTGAGAGGAGTGTGGGAAGAGGGTTGATGAGAGGTTTGAAAGTGCCATCAAACGAAACTGAAGAGACACCATTTATGGGGAGCAGCAGGTGACAGATGAGACTGGCAAACCAGAAGCAGAATCCATGGGATTCACAACTGAGGCCAAATATTTATAGTGCAGAGATTTGGTGATCCTTTTGAGGTCGATCTGATGTCAATTGGATAGCAAGGAGAAGGAGGGAGGGGAGAAAGAACAAAAGCTCACTGACTTGGGCACGTGAGAAGCTTAGACAGTTGGCATGGCCCCAAGCAAAGAAGGTTTTTTTTAAATTTTTTTTTATTTTGTTGTATTTTTCTACTTCTCATACGGGACTATCTATTTACTCGAAAATAAGATGGTAAATAAGTTGAACTGAATAAATTTTGAATATTTAAATTTATTTAATAAAATAATTGAGTTTAAAATAAAATAAGTTATTAAAATAATTGTTCAAGTTTGAGTTAGTTTTTTTTAGTTTAAGTTTGATTTAAAATTGACTTGATTTGATTCGTTTAGATATTATCAAACTCTTGATAAATTTATTTGATTGTTTGAAATTTTAACTTATTTTATTGGTTATTAAATTTGATAATTCAAATTTATTTATTTATTTTAATTTTTTATTTATTTAGTATGTTGATAAAAATTTTATTAATGAATATAATTTGTAAATATTGCTCATCAATATTATTCACGAACATTATTTAAGAATATTAATTACGAACATTATTATAAATATTAAGATAAATATATACTTAAATTATTTATTTATTAATAAATTAAAAAAATTTAGAAAACTTAATCCTAACTCACTTTGCATGCATCTCATCAAAATTCCTTTGCATCCTGATGGATTGACAAGACAGTTTATGTTTTTTTTTTTATATAAAAGAGTAAAAATTCAGTATACATGTAAAGATTTGAGTATAAATTGTTTGAGATTGAGTACTAATTTAAGAATTTGAGATTATTTAAAAAATTTGAGTATACATTGTTTCATATATAGTAAAAATTCAGTATACATTATAAAAATTTAAGTATGAATTGATTTAGATTGAGTATTATTTGAAGAATTTGAGTATAAAATTTAGAAATTTGAGTATGTGAGGTTGCATCACACATCAGATTTCACATGAGGTCACCGAAACTGTATACTCAAATTTAAATTATGTCAATCTCAAATAATTTATACTCAAATTTTTACAATGTATACTGAATTTTCACTCTTTTATACTCAATCTATCAGGGAGTGAATACAAAGAATTTATCAAGTGGGGAGTGCATGCAAAGACCAGTTTGAGATTAGGGAGTTTTCTTCAATTAACCGTTATTTAAATTTATTTATTTAATTGATATTAAATATACAGTAGTTCAAATCAGCAGCAGTTCAAATTTACTGCTATGTTAATTGTTAGAATCACAAGATTCCAATCAGTGACAGATTCAGATGGAATGGTACGTAATTTGACAGGCATGATGATTCAATTTGATACGATAGGACGTAATCCAAATCTTATTTGATATGATCCTAAATAGGAAGAAATTAAGAAAGAAAGTTACTGATATTCATTTAACTAAACTGAATGGTTTGCTAACCCAACAAAAGAGGGAAGAATGACTTTAATTACAAAATGAAAGTATAGTCATTGAAAAACAAGCTTGCTATGCGAGTCACAACGCCAATGGGAGTCGACATCTAGAGATAGAATAAGAAATCTTGTCAAGACAAGACTTGGAGTCGACACATATGGTGATGTAAATAGTCACTAAGAAGAAATCTTGTCTTATACTCCTCTGATCATGTAGTATTGTTGTTGCTTCTTCTTCGTCGTTTCGACCATGTCTATGACAATGAGACTCAGCCAACCACAAGAGTGGGATCAATGGGAGCATATCAGTTTAGTATCGCAGATCCCAACTTAAAATATAGATAAATAAATTATAAAAAATATTTTACTTTAGTATGGCGGTTCTTTACGTGAGGAAGACCATAGAACCGATAAGATTTTACATTCGCTAAGAATTGATTTCAAGATCTACTAAAACAAATACTCGTGTAGATACTAACTATGCTAACTATTATAGCAAAGTTGATAATGCTCGGCTCAAGTAGTTCAGCATCGCCGACCCCGACTAAATATAAACAAATAAATCATGAAAATATTTTGCTCTTATACAACTATCCTTTACATAGGGAGATCAAACACCCAATGAGAGTTTATCACAAGACCTATTGAAACAATTACCAACTGGATCAATCCGCGAGACTGCAACTACGCCAACCATTGAAATTACACATGTAGGTCAATCCTTAGATCAAGTTCAGAATATTTAGCATCACCTATTTTCGGAAAATGCAGTTATTGACACAGATTCAGAATCTACACCACTTACAAAATTAATGGACGTAAAGCATGATGGGAACTTTATGCCTTCTACTTCAATACTACTATGTTAAAACCTCGAGCTATTAAGAAATTGATCATTGGCTTAAACTCGTTTTCTGAACGTTCCCTCTGCGTTCTTAATGTTCCACCTTCACTCTGCTCTGTCTTCGCCCTTTATCTCTTCCATAAAACGTCCTTAACGACATTAATCTCGGTATAAAACAGCACAGCGACACACCTTCTTTCTCCACCTTGGACATGTGCACTATGATGAAATGGCACTGAGTTGACTGGAGGTCGGCCAGCTCGTTGGCGGAGCAATTTACAGTGCCGGCGGTTGGAGACCCAGCAGTGGCTGGAAGAGTTGCTCCAGTTGGAAATTATGTTGATGACTGATGGAGGGCAATGAGTTCATCGACTGCAGAATCAAGATATTGTACAAGTGCCAAGTGCTCCTCAACCTCGCTCCTTTGCACTGCCTAAAGCTGACATCAAGGAGATCTTCAAGCTACATCATCTCCAGAAGAGCAGGACGAGATAACTGTGACTGGATGAAAAGGGGAAAAAACAAGAATATCTTTGACTTTGTACATGAGATCGACTACTTTTTCACAGTTTTGAAGGGAAGCATTAGACATCCAAATACATTCCACTACTCTCTTCATAAGTGAAAGTAGGATCAAAGTAACCACACTGATCTTAACTCAGAAAATGTAGTTAGTTGGGCAGCCACAGAGAGTATATGAATAATACAGGGTTGCATTTTTATTACTCGCTGAGATTTTATTCAAGAATCCAACACCTCAAGTTCAGTGCGTCAATCAATTTGTACAAGGAGTGGTTAACGCGTGGAAACTAGAGAATAGAAATAACCGAATTTGATCGATCGACAAAACGGGTAGGTAGTGGCGAGAGGATGAATAATTTGCAGTCATGAGTGTCCACCTCTGCAGAGAAATTTCCAGCAACATTGTCTTGCAGGGTGTCTTGCTGCAGAAAGATAAGGATAAGGTAACTGAAGATTTAAATCCTCAAACAAAAACAAGAAATAGAACTGATCAAAGAATCCTCATGCTGTAGTAAGGAAAGAATTTACATGAGCCAGACATTAAATCATGAAAAAAAGAAAAAAAACACAAGGGCACAAAAAAAAATTGAAAAAAGAGAACGCACAGTCAAAACTTCCATTTTCCAATTTTCTGCAGCAATACTCATCCACATCTAAAGTTTGAAGTGAGAGAGGATGACTCGTAGCAGGGGAAAGAAATTTGTTTAGAATTTAGGAAAAACACACTGCACTAATTAACCTATCTATATATACATCTATAATCAGAGTCTAAAATACATGAGAAATATTTGGGGTGATTACATTTGTTCATCTTTATCATGTACATGTAGAAATATTTATTATAGAGTATAGAATAATTTCCATTTCATGTTACAAAATGTCATTAAATCAGACTATGTTTAATTAATTACCATTTAGGTGTTTAAATTATTGCCATATCATGATGACAAATACTTTTAAGAACTTGGTTGTTACAAAGTTCCATTAAAATTTAAAAAGTTTCTTTAATCATCAATTAATTATGGAGATTAATATTGTAATTTTTTTATTTTTTGACGTCACCAAGTTGGAAAGTAAATGTTTTTTTGTAAATATAACTCTTCTCTATTCAAAGTATTGCAATTTTATTTCTGTTAAATACTAAATTTGAACCTATTTAAAATTTTCATGTTTTAAATTAGTTTTTAAAATTTTTTAGACAACAAATTAAGGTGAACTGAACCACTATTTTGAGTTTTTAAGTCTTTAGTTGAACTACTCTAAGCAAGGGCAAGAAAAGGTTATTCCTTAACCATTCTTTACTTATTCTATTCCCTAGGAATAACTATGCTATTCCTTATCAATTTTATTCAGCGAACTAAGTACAGCATTATTAGTTCTATCGGGAAAGTTCACTGAACATAATAGACAATACAAAAGTACCCGTGTAGATTATTCTCCATGCAGAAAAAGAGAACATGAGCCATGTAATAGGCATGGAATGTTACAGAAGAACAACTGCTTAATGACTAACAATGGTTAATAGATTACTGCAGATTTCAGATGGACCAAAAAGCAATGAAAACGTTCTTTGGTGCTAAATGTCACCTTCTAACACTAAGACATTGTGAATGCTAAGTTCCAGATCACTTTATCACTAAACAGATTGAAGCAGCTAGCTATAGAAAACATTTAATATTCTGAATATGGAGAACAGCTAATTTTCTCTACTAAAAAGATGGACTCAGAGATATCCATTGATAAACCATGCAAAACTATGTGGCCTAAAGTTTCCACTGATAGCTGCACATACCTTCCAAATATCTCTTAGTGAAAAGCTGGCTACATTGTCAAGTCCAAGTATTTCCCATGTGACCGTGATTGTGACAACTTCAGAACAACGATTCCATAAAGCCACAACTAAGCGACTTTCAGAAAGTGGACCAGCCCACACCTGGATGAGGCAAACATAACTACGTAAATATGGGATGAAATACCAAGAAACCCTAGATCTCCAACATCATGATTAAAGCATGGTTCTATTACATCGATCTATTGCAAGTAGTTCTAATGAATTTGAACAAATGTGGATCCATATTAGGTTGAATCACAAGCATATGTAGATTGGCAACAACAACTAAAACCACATGACTACACCTATCTAAGTGCCACAACCAAAATTGCAGGAAGGCTCTTGAAGTACAGAAAAAATTTGAAGGACACATCCTAGTTAATTTGAACATGTTGACTACTAAACCAGAATGAGAATCCATATGGATAAGAATGGAAGATTTTTTGAGAAATAGAGCAAACATTTCAAAGCTCAAAGAGAGACGAAAAGAGTGCAAGCTACAGAACCTGACTACAACCATCATTTCCTTGAGAATAAATTTTCCTTCCTTGAATACCAAGAGGATCTGCAGCAAAAAACAATGGAAACCATCTGTCAGTTAAGAACTAACTATTATATGAAGGGTTCAATTAATGTCTCTTTTGCCGAAGTGATGGTTAGAACCATTACCATCATAGCTGGAAAAAAAAATAGTTGGAACCATCTGTTTAGTTCAAAGGTACAATACAATTTACCTCCCTATTCATAGAAAATCATAATATCTAGAACTCATCAATGATTTATGATAAAACAATTAAAAATATCTAAGGGGAAATATGAGTAAAAGAGTACATAAAAAACTAGGGGGCACATTTTGTTACATATTTATTTTTGACTTTTTCAGGGTTTAATTTTTTTTAACAATAATTAAATATTAGAATTTTATTTAATGATAATTATCAAATTTAATTTAATGAGAAATATGAATCATTGTAAATTTTAAATCTCAACCTGTCTTAACTTTTAAATTTAACATTTGAAATTTATAGGATAATTATTGTTTTAGGAATTAACGATTTCTCAAATTTTATTAATTCTGAGAATACAGAAAAATATAAAATGTCTGATCCAATTTTTATATAAACACCCTCTAGTCTTATGTTGGAGAAAAGTCGTCTTTTCTGGTCTAAGAAAAGGGTAAAAAAAAAAAGGGGTTACTTAACAAATCACAATTTTCAAATTTAATTAAATTAAGATTCTTGTTAATTGATAAACCTAAGTTTCTGGTTTAATTAAATCAAAATTCTGGTTAATTAATAAATCTAAGTTTTCTGAATTAATTAAATCAAGATTTAATTGATTAATAAACCTAAGTTTTTAAATAAATAAAAATTGGCTAATTAATAAATCTAAGTTACTGGTGTAATATAACTAAGTGCCTATCAATTTAAGTCTAAATTTTCTGGTCCAACCAAACCAAGTTATCCGATTAGTTGAAACCTAAGTTTCTTGGTATGATAAAAATGATTTTTATTAATATAAAGATTACTGGTTTAATCAAACCAAAATTGCTAATTAATTCAAAACAAACTTACTGGTTTAATAAAATCAGGGTTTCTAACTAGACTAAAACTATAATTCTAGATTATTAAACCTACAATTTTTCATTTAAATTTGGCGACTCAAATAGGAATAAAAATGATGACATTATAGGAATATGAAGCTGAGAACACTCGAATTAACATCTATTCAATTAACTAGTTACCTCGCATAATTTTGTTATTTCGTTCACCATGATGATTATTTTAGTATGGTTTATATTTATGTTATAATCCTTGTATACTCAAACACATATTTATGTTATAATCCTTGTATACTCAAACACTCATTTTCTTGTATTGATAGTTTTGTATTAGGCGGTGATGATATTTAGGATTTGAGCCATTAGACATAGCAAAGATAAGGTTCATTGTCCTTGTGAGGATAATATTGTATTCATGGTCAATACATGACTCTAAAGGAGTGTGGAAGTTCCTCAATTCGTCACTAATGTCTCAGGTATATGCTCTATGCCTTTTTTAGTGTGCTATGCTTTGTTATGATTGATGACTATGTTTATGACACTATTTTGCTTGTACTTTATAGAAATCCTTAGTTATCTAATTTGCTTTGGTATATGTAATTTTTTTAATAACCATTGGTCTTCCTTTAGAAAAATCCTACTTGGTGGTTGTGTTAACCCCTATTACTTAAATATATTTTTTTGAAGATTCTAATGAGCAATCTAAGAAACCGTTTCAGAAATGTTCAAGTACATTAAGATGTGATGGTTATTTTTATTTCTTTACTAAATTCTTTAATAGTTGTATAGAAACTGAACTTGACATATTTTCAAAATTGTAACAACATTTGAGATATCATAAAAACATCTTAGATATTATGTCAATGGATGTTTTAATAATGTTTTTGACGTGGATGACAATTATCCTAATGTCCTAATGGCATATTAGTGCATTGATGGTATAACAACTTTACCTTGGTTGACAGCAATGACTTCTTTGTTGCTTAAAATTTCTAATGTTTCAGCAGTCATGTTTCTCACGTCACAACCTATCAGAAGAGGAGCCTGCAAATATTGATACCTATCAGGAATGTCAAGTGAATCGAAGTATCAGAGCAATACAGTTCTGCCTTTGAGACAATCAATGGCCAAGTCAGCATACTTCTTAATTGAAGGGCAATTACAAAAATGTACATATTCTAGATGTTTATATAGCTATAGAGCATTTAAGTTTCTTGGAAATGCTAATACATTAATTGTTGTTCCTATAGTTGTCAGTAAGAGAATATACCTTCATAAGAGCCCAGATGCTAAAGTGAGATCGATACTCTGCATAGGTCATGCCACCATTACCAACCTCCAACATATCGGGATCTGTCATTAGAGCATTGGGGAGCCATGAAAGTTCATGGTAATTCAATCAGTTGAAAAAAATTGATTGCATGACATAGCAAAATTAGTAGGGGAAATATACCATTCCATCCACCAGGGCCCGCATAAGATGCCCACTTGTCATTTATATCAGCAATGGCGATCATGCTTGAAATAAGCATAATTCATTAGTTAACAAAATGAAACATTTGATTCCTTGTAATGAAATGGGGGTATATAGGCTCACCTTTCCCATGAATCAGAGATATCATCTGTTGTTCGCCAACTGTTACCAACTTTCCCAGCCCATAAGGCTGGATCATCAACACCCCTAGAAAAAATATCAATGAATAGATAACTAGGTTTAGGTACAAATGTCAAGAATCAGGGTAAGAAGTTTACCATTCACACAGAGAATAGAAAATTGCATTCCCAGTGGAATTCAGTGCATCTCGCATTGGGGGGTAACTGACATGAAAAATAATTCAAAGATATAACTATACAAAAATGCATATCTAATTCATTAACACATTACACTTATGAATGAGAAAACAAGTACCGTATCTCAGGTTTTATTCCCAAATTGTAACAATTGTCATACTTCAAATAATCAACTCCCTATAGAATCAATTAAACAACAGAATAAGCAAATATTAACAGCTAATAGATGGGTGAATAGGCTGAAAAACCAGCTGTAAGAAACTAAATTATAACAACATTAAAATCCAATAAATAATAACTAACCCATGAAGCAAAAGTTTTTGCATCATCGCTTTCATGGTATAAGGATCCAGGTCGAACTTGACATGTGAACACCCTGGAATTTAATTTTATCAAAGAGATAAGTTCTCTAGTAAAAAAGAGTGTTTTCTTGGTTATCATACTATAGAACCTATCAATTACAATGCTATCAATGTGTTTTTTAATGTTGTGCAACTCCATTTTTCTAATAAGAACATAGCAACATCTCCTACCCAGCATCAGAGTAAATACCAAGCTTGAGGCCTTTTTGATGTACATAATCTGCTAATGCTTTTACTCCAGAAGAAAATGTCTTCGGATCAGGAACAAGATTTCCCTGGAAATTCAACATAATATGAAAGAGAATAAGCACAAATATGCTAGCCAAAGCAAGCTAAATCATATTTAAACAATTAACCTATGCCATGGGAAGACACAGAATATTAGATTAAATCTCATTAACATTTATTTAAAGAAAAAGCACCATGGATATTCAAATACAACTGTGAATCAATTTGCAAGAAGAAATGTCATGTCATTTTGCTATCAAGCTCAGCACTATCCAATATAATTGTGATCCCTGATCATATAAGGCTAAACATAAATAAGATGGAATGCCATACTTAAGTCTTCTATTTTAAATTCATGTGTTTCAAGGAATTGGAGGTTTGTTCTCGTTTTTAAATAATACCGTACAAGAGTCTCTTCCACATAGAATGCCAATCGAAATTGATGTGTATGGTATTCAGTACCTTATACAGATGTGATGAGGAAAAAAATTATCAAGGCTAGTACTCTTTACTGTCAAAATAGCATAACATGTTGCATCAATATTGCTACACTGCCTATTTACTAAAATTTGACGAAGTAATGTTAGGATCTGTATAAGAAAATAAACCAAAGGAAATGATGCGTGCTAAGAGAGAAATTTTTAAACAAAGAGCAGTATTAGAGAGCCTACTAGCAGGACTGAACAGAATTAGATTGTCTTTGAATTCATTGCATCATATGAGTGAATCTTGCCCAGAACCGTATCAGGAAGTATGCTACATACTACTTTACATGTGTAAACAATAACAGGAGGTTCCTCATTAGCAGACAAAAGATAGTGGTGTATTCAATTTTGTTAAATACAAAATTGAGAAAGGCAACTCTTTAACATACAAGACTCCTGACTTTTGAGAGTTGGCTACAAGAGCAGACTCTGAGCCTAACTTTCTAAATGTAATCCGATCCTGACTTACAAGTTACAACTATGGTTACTAACACAACTATGCCACTGGATTGTCTGGAATCAACAGGACTACCACACACTATTCCTAGTTAAAAATATAGAAAACCAATCTAACTAATGATAAATTAGATCAGAAAATGCTTAAAAGGATTGAACCATATGTTCTCAATTCCCAAGGATATAATACAAAAATAATTCACTTTTCCAAATTATCAGCTTTAACATTGTTAAAAGATGCAGCTAGAACTTCTTTGTGTCAGTAACTCACTATTAAGACATACTAATTCATGTATGAAAATACTAATCAGAGTTGATTCCTTAGCAAAAGAAAAATTCAACCAGTAAGCAAATCTACCAACTCATCATATTCTTTTGATCCCATTCCAATTAATCAGAGTTGATCCCTTAGCAGAAGCAAAATTCAACAGGTATACAAATCTACAAACTCATCATATTCTTTTGATCCCATTCTAATTAAGCAGTCATGTTCAAGCATATGGTAAGTCCCAGTATTTGTGCAATGCTTGGAGATGGAATGCCACTTTAGAACAAACCTGATGATTTCGTGATGAAGAGGACCAGCAATCATCTGTTCAAAATATGACAAAACAAGAGAAGGCAAACTGATTAATGAATTTGAACATTCAGGTGGGAAGACATTAACCGATGATTCACCTATGTTTACATAGTTGTATCCTAATGCAGCCAGTCCAGTCGAAACAAGAGCATCAGCTGGAAAATGAATCCAAAAAAATAAACTAGTTAGTTACTGTACTGTTTATCAAATACTGTAATGGTTTCCATAAATCTAGAAAAATATCTCATCTGAAAAGAAAGTTGAGCACAATCATAAAGAATAGTAATGCACGCTTCAGAGTTGTGGCATATCGTATAGTTGATGTAAAGAGTTTGCTCAACAAAAAAATCTCTCTCATCAATAACTACATCATGTAGTTTATGACAGAAAGGAAACAGAACTTTGCCGAATGTGATTTCTATAGGAAAACTACAGAACTCTATCTAAGAATGATGTTGAATGTGAATATTATGTCTAATTCCCTGCCTCTTCTTCTTTATCCATCCTCCTCTAATCCTCTCCTTACTCTTTTTCCCCTTCTTGAATTTTTTATCGACACCATCTCATACATACATTATGTTGATTTAGTCTAGCTAGATATCAATGACTGACCCAAATGAGATTTTAAACCTTGCAAACTACAAAAAGGTAAAAACTAAGCATATAAATTCCAAATTCGCATAAACAAATAGATATGCAATTAAATCACCCAGACTTGGTTACTAAAGAGGTTCCTCTTACAAGAAACTGTATCTAGGTACACTATCTACGATTTTCAGACACAAGTATGATTTCTATTAGTTAGATTAAACTTACAACAACATGAGTTTCAATTTCATAAGCCATTGTAAGTGAGCCCTTGTTTCACGCTTCATTGTGCTTCCTTCTAGGCTTCATTAGTTAGTCTACACCAAGGCAGGCCTAAAATCTGAATATCAATTATGCTTAACTCTTAAGCAAGCTTAACAATTTGTAGCTATATCTTAAACTACACTCTAACTAATCAAACATTACATTTCCTCAACAGTAGACCCCATTTTTCTTGCACTCGTACCTTTAGATTCCTCCTCTCCAATACTAGGACTCAACTCAATCGTTTATGTTTGCTTTTGAACACAAAAAAGAATATAAAACAAAAAAAAAACTACAAGGAGTTAAGAATGCCCATTCAACGAACACTGCTAGCTACACCTGCCTTAGGGACGATAACACTTTTTTAGCTTTTGAGAATTTAAGCCACAATAAACAATTTGTTTTTGAAGGCCCAATTTAACATTAGAAAAAAAAGGAGACAATATTGTTCACATTACTTGAAAAAAAAAAACAATTCTAAGTTAGTAGGAATTAGTTTTGGAAAAATAGTCAACACTTTTTATGTAAATTCATATATCAAGGGTTTAGGGGTAAAATGCTATTCAAGATGATGATGATTATATAGACAAAATTTGGCCATATGAGTACATCCTATCATGTATCACCCTAGGTTCGAGAATATGAAGCCTCATATTCTAACAATACATAGGACCATAGGTTAGGCATGGTGCATGACTTAAATTCGAGTACACTAGATCTTTTATATTTGTAACAATTATATATTTTTTAATTTTTTGACACATCAACCAATTCTCAAAATTGAACCTAATTGGCTTCAAGTAAGGTCTAGTTAGACCAAATTACATCCCTGGTGGGCGATACAAGAATTAGGTGGCATATAGGTTCAATTTTGGTGAAATAATGGTTTGAGCTAGAGTCAAAATCATGTTAAACCAAGTTATCTGAACTAGGTTATATAGTATATTATATATGTATTAATTAATAGTCAAATGATTAGGGATTATCAAACTCTTGCACCTGATCTGCTCTGAGTGATGATCAATTCCTAACCTTCATGGCTAATCATCTCCTCCACTAATCTCCACAAAGTGATTTAACTCGTTCCCTCACTGCATCAAAAACATTGTACCTTAAGCCATTTACAAACCCACATCTCAAGCTTCCACATCCACTTCTGTCTTTAATACACCCTTTCTTCTCTCCAAATGGAATGTCAATTTTGCCTATATCAGATGAGAAAAATGTGTATATCACCAGTATAAACAATACATGGTTGCAATCGAGCAATAATGTGATGCGTGCTATTTTATTCATGCTAACCAGGTTTTGGTTTCAGTCCCTGTGAGGAATGACATGTTTCACCTATCTCAAGACACATTTCACCTATGTCGATTGACATGTAATGTACTTTCAAACAACAATAATACACTAATTATATACGCTTATATATATTAATATCATAAAAAATATATTAGCTTATTCTTTTAAGCGCTAATTAAGTGGAGGGAATGCCCAGTATGCTACATGTAAATCCACCCGTCTTTATCTCAATTAATCAATCAACAAATTGTAAAAGTCAACTTCAACCAGTTGGCTAAAATATGCACATATTTGTGTCAATTTGAATACTAATCCAACTAGGGATTCACCAATACATTTAATTTAAGGCTGAGGTTTTGTCTATCAGATTTGAGATGTTTTGGATAAGGCACAACACTTGGATAAGATAATTTTCCCCGGATCAAGCACTTTTAAGGGAAAAGATGACTGAGTAGCTTTTTTATCAATTGTAAAAAATTGAAATGCAAACGAATGTGGGAAATAGAGAAAGTAAATAGGAAAGTAGAAGAAAACAAACAAAAAATCAATAATTTAATTGAAACTAATAGCCAAAAGATCAATTACAAAACTTTGAAATCCTAATTAGATTCTATGAACATCCAGTGAGCAAAGTGACTAATCTGCTTTCCGAAAACATAGGCAGGCAGAGGCACTGCACATCGCAGATACAGTATGTGGGTGAATAGGTGATCAATATTATTGTTTCACTTAATAAGAAAAAATAGCTATATGTGCAATAGTACAGGAATCTACATCTGCTATATATGCATATCATAATCTGCATTATGTCTGTTCCATCAAGCGAAAACAAACGGCCATGGTGAGAAATTACCGCACCTGTTTCCTTAATCACCGTCTCGTTGATATTGCAAGCAAAGAAGTTCCAACTATTCCATCTGCATCACCAAATTCCAGTCCGTCATATAAATCAAAGAAAGGCAAATCAATACAAACGCGTCATTGTACAGGAAAAGACAGCACTCGGCTATGACCAGACCAAGAACATGTTGGACTACGAGTTACACGAAGTCCATGCAAAAAAAAAAAAAAAAAAGGGGATCTCAGAAACGGACCCCATTTGAGGGGTGCGAGCCAATCCATTGTTGAGCTGCAACTTGCCATAGTTGGAGGTGTCGAAGATGTCAACAACCGCGCTCGGTACGAGAAACTCCTCTATCAAAGGCGCCAATCTCGCCGCTGCTGAAGCGGAGAGAAGGAAGCAGAAGAGCATGCGAAAGAGGCGAACGGAAGCCATCGATTCTTTTCCTCTCCTATCTCCTCTCCCGGCGACGGTAATCGCTAAACAGAGACAGCCTCACTCAACTCGACAACTGCTCTCTCGTCGGCGAGATTATATGCGGGTGGAGCAAGGATCAGAAGATCGTAACCGCATAAAACTGGCAATCATCGCGTGCAAGACATGAGGAGGTGCGGCCCCGGGGTTGAATCGGGCCCGAAATTGGAATTTTTGATCCGACAACGCAATTCGTCATTAATTGGTTCATTAATTGATTTTTTTTCTTTAATTGCTGTTGCTATTCTCATCCGCACAATTAATACAGAAGAGATTCTATTTATTGCTGTATGTAAGTCCGTTAATAGGATGAAACGCGAATGAGGATCCAATACGAGACCCGACCCAATACTATCTAAGACTAACACTGGGATTACAATGAGTCAGGGAGATTTTTGACTTTTCAACGACGGAGGGGGAAGTCCATCTCTCTAACAGTCAAACCTAACAAGTCAATCGATGATCTCAGGGATCAAATTTTAACGCCATGACGCAATAGAATGGATTATTATATGATAAATTTCTGGATAAAGTCCGATTCCTAAGATGACAAATTTCTTTTTTTTATAAATAAAGTATTAGAGAATATTACATTAGTTTGTATTTATTTATTTCCTAATATTCTAGATATTTTCCTATTTTATATTTACAAAAATATTATATATATATATATATATATCACACATTATCATTAATAAATTATGTGTGATGCATTGGACTCTTAACATGTTATTAGAGCGTTAAACGGTATTTTTTTCTTCTTTCTTTTTTGTAAACCCTAGCAGCGTGCCGTCGTAGGCACTGTGCACAATGGTCACCGCCGTGACAACACCTATCAGTCACCTCCCACAAAGGCATGGCAGTTTCCGATGATGTATGCTCATCCGCCTACGCAGCAAGCTGTGTCTGATCCAAATCACTATCTTGGGCGTTGTCAGATCTGTGGTATCATAGATCACTCTGCTCGCCAGTGCTGTTATATAATTGCCTTAATGCTACCCTTGCTTCCGTCGGCTCGGTTGTGTGCTCCGCGTCCTACGTACAGTACACTGATTGCTCACACTACTGTCCATTATACACCTTCCTCTAATCTTTAGGAATGAGTTATTGACTCTGGCGCATTTCATCACGTTACTATTGATCTCAATACTCTTTCGTTGAATGAGCCCTACTTTGGGAATGATTGCATCATTATTAGTGATGAGTCTGAACTGCCTATTACTCACACTGGTTCTTTCTCTTTCTCCACTCTATCTTTGTATTTAGTTTTCTCCAATGTTTTATATGTGCCAACTATGTCAAAAAACTTGATTTCTGTCGCTGCGCTTTGTGCTACTAATTCCATTCCATTTCTTTTCTTTGATTTATATTTTTAGATATTGGATCGTCGTACGAGGGCAACATTGGTCAATGCGATTCATAGAGATGATGTTTATTACCGGCCGAAATTCGCATCTAAGTTATTATTTTCTTTTGTCATTTCTACGTCTGTCTCATCATCTATGTCCTTATAGCATAATCATTTAGGTCATCCATAGTTAGGTGTTTTGTGACAGTTTTTGTTTTTCTTGGGTTTTTCATTTCCTGCAAATATCTTGTCTAATTTTTCTTACATTTCGTACAATATCAACAAAAGTCATAAATTACATTTTCATAAATCTAGTATTTTGTCACATGCACCTTTTAATATTATCTTTTCTGATGTATGAATGTCTCCTATATCGTCATTTGATGTGCTTAAATATTATGTTATCTTTGTTAATCATTTTACAATATATATATGGATTTATCCATTATGCAAAAAGTCGGATGTATACTCTATATATCTTTATTACGTTCAAATCTCTTATTAAAAATCGATTCTCAATGACTATCAAAATACTCTTGACTGACAATGGAGGTGAATTATTAGCTCTTATTGCTCATGGTATCAATCACCTTACCATCCCTCCGTACACTCTTGAACACAATGGATACTCTAAGCGGCGTCATCGTCATATAATCGAAATGGGTCTTACTCTGTTGTTCAGAGTATCTATTCCACTCACTTTCTGGCCTTTTGCCTTAGCCGTGGCAGTCTATTTGATTAACCACATGCCTAAGGCCGACCCTTCCCATGTGTCCTCCTTTGAAAAATTGTTCACTAAGGTCGGGTATTCACTAGTGGAAAAAAGGCTTTTAATACCGGTTATTTTCGACTTTTAACACCGGTTCCGGAACCGGTGTTGATCCAGCCGGCATTGTAAGTATAGACTTTTAACACCGGTTAACAAACCGGTGTAATATATAGATTTAACACCGGTTAATAACCGTTGTTAAAAGTTCAATTATGAGGCGGGAAAGCCATTTTAGACACCGGTTATTTTAAATAACCGGCGTTCAAACATCATTTTTAACACCAGTTCTGGAAACAACCGGTGTTAAAACATCATTTTTAACACCGGTTCTGGAAACAACCGGTGTTAAAAATGATGTTTTAACACCGATTTTAGAAACAACCGGTGTCAAAAGTCTTAATTTTTTATATAAATTTCATATTTATTTTTATTTATAATTTTTCTAGACATATAAAAGAACACAATAATATAATAGTTTATCCATAATCAATAACACACCATGAATTAAGTAAATGCAACATCCAATTAGTTTCAAAAACAAAACAATCCATGTATTTTACAATTATCCATTTTTCTTTCAACAAAAGCAAAATGTAAATCAAATAACACATTTTTGGAGAAAATCACATAATGCATAAGATTTCGACTTTCAAACGGGTTAGGGTGGGACTCCTGGTTGCTAGTTGACAGAGATTTTAAAAACTCCAATGTCAATCTCATTGACAAGCAATGAAGACTTTTAGGCATTGTCTGAACAGCAAGGTGATAGAGGAATGCGCTTTGTCTCATGTGAAAATTAGATTCATCCTCAGTGAGATCAAGTATCTGTCTAAGTTTCTTCTGAACGTTATTGCAATCCACGGTGCATGCTTTAGCTCTTGCAATTGTCTCTTCCATCTTCTGAGTCTTCTTTTCCGCACTGAAAGAGAAAAGAAATAACCATGTTAGTTTCTATCTGCAGATCTATATATTATTATCCTCAGACCTAGAAGTGCCAGCCAGCTCCATGAGATCAACAGCAGTTTGCAGGTCTATTATCCACAATCCACAAGTTCATTTCAAAGATTTCTAAACCAACAAAAAACTAGAAGCAAATACCATAGTTTCTATAACTTCAAACAGAGATACTTTATCATTTCACCGTTTCCATCTAAAACACCAACAAGATGCAATGAACAAGCATAATTTGGGGCTGCAACAAAGAGAACAGGTTTGTATGTCCAAAACATTAAAGGGAAGAAATGTTTGAAGTTGTGTTTGGTATCCTTTTCTCTTTCAGAGCTCCACCTAATTGTTCAATGACAACCTTTTTCTCTTCCTTTCTAAGTAAACTTACAAATTCATGAATGCATACTTACCTACTAATGCTTGCTATACTACACCCGTAAATCATTGATGGTCTTACAAGAGTCTAATCATCTAAATGGAGAATATTTCAAGAAACCTAGGCAAGCAAAAGATAAAATACTTTAACAACATTTTCAACGATATATGAACAACAATAAGTACAAAGATTCATCCAGGGATATAGAACAGGACAATGTCTTTCATATATTCCTTAACATAAAAGCTTTAGATGACAAAAATGATTAAGAAGAAATCCTAAAATATTGTAATTTGTAAGAAGTTGGATATATATATATATAAAGCATGTGATCAGAGTTAAGATTTACAATTTTGGAAGATCATCATCTGTAATTGCTTCACTGAGTATCCGTTCATGTTCTTGTATACTTTGTTTCAAATCACGAGATAGCTTCATTTGTCCATGAAGTTTTGCTATGCTTGGATAGTAAGCTCTAGCAACGAAAAGCTGATCTTTGAATGTCTTAATGATGGAATCCTAAACTATCCTAAACTTTTACATTGGCAACCTCTAACAAATAAGTTGCCCAACATCTTTTGATGTCATCAATCTCATCTTCGGAGAATGGATCCTTATTTGTGAATCTCTGCAAGGTACATTTATATAAAAAAATAGCTTATCAACTCAACCAGACATAATTAAATCTATAAAATTAAAAAAACTTCAATTACCTTATCCCATGAATCAACTATGATCGCCGAGACAATGTTGAGCATATGTCTCATTACATAATATCCACATTCTGTATTGCCAGTTTGTTTTTGGCACTACAAATAAATATCAAAATGACACATTAGCAGAAAAGGATAATTCAGTTACAAAGTCATGCTAATTTTTCATTATAGTAACCAATATCTCAAGCATGCACATAGAGGAGCTTGCATACCAAAAGACATCAAATAATAAAGAACGCATAGCACTATGATAAAAAAATATAATAAATGGCAACAAATAAACCAAATTTATCTATGAAAAAATTGCTTATAGATCATAGTTGTATAAAAACTTGACATTTAACTACTTACACGTAGTTCCTTCCATATAGGCATTCTAAAAGCTCCCAAGTGTTTGCCTTTCATCGTATGCCAAGAACGCATAGCACTGTGATAAAAAAATATAATAAATGGCAACAAATCAACCAAATATATCTATGAAAAAATTGCTTATAAATCATAGTTGTAGAAAAACATATCATAGAGCGAATGATAATAACTTACCTATTAATAATTGTTTTGATATCTTTATTCGCTTTATTCCACAGTGAGCAGAGAAAGATGACAACATTTTGCTTAGGACAAATAATTATCAACTGCCAATGGGCCCTGCAAGTTGGATAATAATTAGTCAAAATCACAACTAAACTTCTAAGTCACTTGAAAATATTCACGTACATATGATAATACGGTGCAAGGTAACACTCTTTTCCTTCAATTATCCTACTATGAATGTAGTTTTTGAATGTCCATTGGACGATTCCCTATACTTTGAATGTGAACAGGATCAATAAATCCATATGTATCCATGTTCCCTCTTAGTTTGCAGAGTTGATGCAAATACCTAAGATAATAAATAAATGCAAATTGTAAGAATGTGATACTTAGTTAATTAATAAATAGTTTAGAAATGTACTAACATTAACCAAACTTGCAGCACTGATACACAAAGCATGTTACCCATGGTGAGCTCCAAAATATCCTTTTGAAATATATGCAATGGGATTGGGCTGGACTTGCCTATGACTTCAACATCTAAATTTAACTGTAAAGGGTGTTTGCCAATTTTTACAGCTAGAATACATAAATGTGCCATCGGATCAACTTCAGATTCCCTTTGTTGAACCATATCAAAGCCTGCTATGAAGGGAAAATTGCCTAATCAGTAAATGGAAACCAAAAGGTCAAGTTTGGATATTACACCATACTAAAACAATTAATAAAAAAAATAGAAAACACAATTCATGATTCCATAAAGTTTAGTCATTTTTGCCTCATTACCATTCTGTTCCTTCTGTTTGGCCACCAGATCATCTTTAATAGCACCAACGTCAGGTTCCTAATCAACATTTACAAAAGATCTTTTTTAAATACAATAAGTAAAATATGAAAAAGATATATGTGAATATTGAATACCTCATCTTGTACTGGCTTGACAAGTCTTTTTGGCCATAAAATAAAATGATTAGGGGCTTGTCCCACTGTTTGCACCTCCTCAGTGGGTACAGGGACAAGGGCCTTTGCATCTTTTACTTGATCAACAGAACTTGCCATGAGCTATGCTTACTACTCAAGTTACCATATAGATTCATTCCATCCGTAGCAAGTCCAAGCCTAAGGTTTCTTGGCTCATTGCCAAAGTCTGGAAACAATTGATTGATTCTTTTCCACTGCAAAGAGTCAGTCGGATGACGAATCTTTCCATCACATTGCCTCTCATCTGCATGCCATCTAAGGTTCTTTGAATCTTTTGCATTAGCAAATAATCTCTTGAACCTTGGAATTATTGGAAGATACCATAAGACTTTTGCCGGAGGCCCATTTGGGCTCTCATCACAACTAGAATCACCATCCTTCACTTTGTAGCGTGATACCTGACATATGGGGCACTGATGCAACCCTTCAAACTCGTTTCTGTACAAGATGCAATCATTGGGGCAAGCATGTATTTTCTTGTATGCCATACCCATTGGACACAATATCTTCTTTGCCTCATAGTTACGATCCGGTAGTGTATTACCTTCTGGAAGCATAACTTTCAATAACTCAAGTAATTCGGTAAAACTTTTGTCACTCCACCCATTTTGTGCTTTTTTCTTGAACAATTTTAATACTGCTTCCAATCGTGAGAATTGAGTGCACCCTGGATACAACGACTTCTCCGCATCACTACACAAATGATCATATACATGTGCTCGCTGAAAAAACTCTGGTCCAACATCACGGATCATGTCTTCTAGTCGATCATCTATATCTACATCAACTTGCTCAGTTTGGGACACACTTGGCATGCTTAATGATTCACCATGCCATATCCATCTTGTATAACTCTTGCAAAATCCATCGCAAAGAACATGTTCTTCTATTTCATCCACTTTCAAACGTCTTAGGTTCACACATTTTACACAAGGACAAAAAAATATTTTAGTATTATCACGAGCATTTCTTTTAGCAAATTCTAAGAACTCTTTCACCCCATTCTCATACTCATCACTTGTGCGTAAAGCATTTATCCAACTACGATCCATATGTGCACGGACTGTTTGAGAAAGACATTAAAAGGAAGATTAAGAATCGAGTTATCAAAAGGAATATAAAAAAACATAAAAATCAAAATCAATGATTAGGAAGACTTAGCATTGGTACATAAATAGAAAAAAATTAAGTTATCAAAAAGAAAGTTCATCACAAGAAACTTACAAATGTACTTAAGCAAGTGCCCTACCATGAGTTAAACTAAACATAGTAAGTAAGCACTACTAACACCTATGGATATAACGTAGTTCGAATATTGAAATCCCAAACCTAATTAATACAAATCCTAATCCAATTAGAAAACCTAAATAAAATTAGTTCAATCATCAATCGAATAATCCAACCCCTTGGTTAAATTAGGATTAGCCATATTCCAGGCCAAATCTTCATCCGATCAAGAAAATCCAATTTGAATCCATATCAATTCAGATTAATCAATGAATCAACCATCCCAATAACCCTTACACCTTAATTGTATATATATAAAATAAGATAAATGAGTCTCTTAACGAACACGTTTGCGAGCCTTTTACGAACACGTTCGCGAACCTCTAAACAAACGTGTTCGCGAGCTTACGAACCAAATACTGTAAAGCTCAAGCTCGGCTCGATAATGTTTTCAAGCTCAAAATTGAGCTTGAACTCGGCTCATTAACTTACTCGAACGAACTCGAAAGAACTATTTTCGAACCAAGACCCAAATAGCTTGCAAGCGGATTGGCTCGTTTAAACCCCTACCTGTGTCTTTCTTGATTATTCTCTCACTCAAAGTGTCTTCCTACGCTATGATCTCACTTTTAAAAAAGCTTTTGTATCTCGTCATATTAAGTTTGTGGAGTATATTTTTTTTGCATTTTCTATCACCTCCTCCTTGGGTTCCACAGTAATAAACACTAACTCTGAGCTTTCTACTACACCAGTCCTCTCCTGGAATCCTCCGACACCGGTGCCACAACTTGCCACTAGTTGTCGCCGCTCATAGTTGACTCCTTCACCGCTGCCATCGTCAATGCCTGTTGTCGAGCCATCCACGATGCTTGGTGGTGCCTGACCTTCTTGTTGGATTGGAGTAAATTGATAGAGGGGGGGGGGGTGAATATCGATCGAAAAATTTCGGATAAAATAGAGAAATACATAGCGGAAATAGTAAAGCAAAGTCGCTAACACGATTTGTTTTACTTGGTTCGGAGTAGCGGTCGGCTCCTGCTCCAAGGCCCACGGTCCTTGACCATTTACATTGGGCAATTCTATATTCACGGAAATGATTACAGTTTCGAGTACAGATATAGAATCGGAAAAAGCAGTTACAACACTTAAGAAAATTAACAGTTTTACCGACGACCGAAGTGGATGAAATTTCAGAGCAGCGGGTCGTCGTCGGCGCTTGAATCGCGACTGCAGAGCGTGCCAGAGCGTAGCACTTGAGCGAAAGTGTTGAAAGCGAAATTTGCAAGTTGTTCTCAAGCCTTGGGGGTGAACCCCCTTTTATAGTCGTCTCCTGGGCGCCTGTGTTGAAGGGGAGCCTACACGTGGCCTCTCCTGCACGAACTCTAATCCGTAGGCTCGGTCAGCGCTTATCCCCTTCATTGAGGCGCCTGAGCTGTCTGGGGTGCCTGTGTTAACACAGGCGCCTAGCTTGACTTGGTCCATAGACTTTTGTGGCAGTTTGCTTCGATAACTTAGTTTGGCCTTGCACTGGGGCGCTTGTATCCTTACAGGCGCCTAGCCCAATGAGGCGCCTGAGCTACAGAAACACTGTCCCTTCGTTTCCTGCAACCAGGGTTAGTTCCAAAACACAAGAAGCAAATGTATGATATGTTAGACATTCTTTACAACCTAAGCTGTCTTGGTTCTGACTTTGGGTCTCCCAAATGGAACCCTAGGTCGAACCGACGCCTAATGTTCCCTCCTACGGGGAACGCGTCCTCACCTACTCCTCTCGGGAGAATTTACCTTTTTGCCAACCGGCTCTTCTGGTTGGACTTTTGCCCAGCTTCACTCACCAGGTCTTCAGTGTTGGGTATGGCTTGGTGGGTTTCCTAAGCGGATACCTGGTCGATCCGAGAGACCTCTCTATGCCTACGGATTAAAAAATTTAATCTGAATAGAGTGTCGTTTACCTTCGACCATCTCGTGCCGTATCGAACGATTCAAATTGCAACTTAGCCAATTACCAAAATTGGTCTTGCAATTTGCTCGACCGTTCGACCGCGGAAAAGGCGACGAGTTGATCGCCGGCTTTAGTGTTTATGGTCGAGGTCCAGTTAAATAATTATTGACTATGATTCGTAATCAAAATAATTAAATAACAAATATGAAATGACGAGGCAATTGAATAAAGTACAAATAAGAATGAAAGGAGCCAAGGAAGAATATACCTTCCGTTACCTTACGATCTTCTACCGTATAACCCTCCCCTCTTGGACGTCGTGTGGGCGACGATCTACCAAGAACCGTGGTCACCAAGTCGATCCTTTCTCCTTGCGCCAACCAATCCCTAACAAAAGGGCGTCGCCGGTCGCTCCAAGGAGATAATCCAAATACAAACCCTACTAATCCTCTCCTCCTCTACTACAACTTGTCTAAGCAACTTCGCTTGGAGAAGAAATTTCTCCACCAGTTGTGCCGTGAGCAACTTTGCTCTCTCCACAAGTTGCCGTGAGCAACTTTTCTATTTTCTCTCTTACCTCCACAAGTTGCCGTGAGCAGCTTTTATAGGAGAAGGCCACCAAAGAGCATGAGCATGCGTTGTTTCATCCAATTAATTGCATGTGTTTCATGAGTTTCCAGAAAATGCATCCAATTAATCGTGGAGGAAAACACATCCAATTGGAGAAAACACATCCAATTAAAAAATTAATTGCCGCATGCAATTAATCGCGGAGAAGAAGCCGTTTGTAATTAATCGGTGAAGCGTTTTTCCTAATTGCATGCCATGCAATTAATCGGAGAAGGATTAATTGCCGCATGCAATTAATCGGTGGAGATACTTTTCCTAATTGCATGCCATGCAATTAATCGGTGGAGAAGGCTTGGAGGAGTTCTCATTGCATGCCGATGCAATTAATCGCCGCATAGAGAAAAAGAGAGAGAGGAGGAGAGGAGAAAAGAAACTTAGGATTTTCTTGTGTTCCATTAGATTTTCCATCAACTTGGTTCCATGCCACTATGGGATATATATAGGGCTATGATAGGGACCATGAGGAGGAGTTGGATCTTGGCCCGCTAATGGACCCGGTCCATTAATGAGGATCCATTCCACTAAAGGGCCCTCATTGACTTACCTCACCAACCCCCATATTTACATATGGGCTCCACTTATTACGAGTCGTCCATCCCCCGAGTTTAAGATTTCGAATGCCCGTTAATTAATTAAATTACTGACAATTTAAATTAATTAACTTCTGAATCCTTGACTAGTACCACTCGACCTTATCATCATGCCGGATCAAATCCACCTGCAGGGTTTAGCATGATGAACCTTTCGAGCTCATCAAGGGGGCATCATCAACCTGACTTACCAGGACACGGATTCCGTCAATAATCAGCGGCACATCATATTATTAATATTATCTCCCAACTTACCGGGCCTATCGATCTAACAGAATAGATCTCGCCCATTGGTAAATTAAAGAAATAATAGTTAATAATATATGCCCGTTATTAAATCGGGATTAAGGGATCGTACTCCATAATAAAGTCTGAGGTCCTATCCAATTATCGAGTCAGTACAAATTGGATAACCTCGTATTTTGGTCCTGCTCAATGTACTCAAAGCACACTAGTGTAATCCTATGGTCAAGACCAACCACACCTAATTACACTACAACCATTCCGATGGGTTGTCCAATTCCATCTCGGTTGTAGGCCTCTATTTATACTAAGCAAGGAACTGATAATATGATCTTCCGTGTGACACCACACACCATGTTATCTACAATGCAAAGTAATTGGACTTCATACATGTACTAATATAAACAAGCACCTAGTGTAGTTGTGATTCTCTTTTCAAAATAAAGATGTTCATATATATATAAAAGAAGCATGTCTTTTAGTATACACATCTATCAATCTCCCACTTATACTCAAAGACTTTGCTGTTCTCTCACTGTCATACATCTGACTCCCATATCCTCCACATGTCGATCAAAAGCTCTAGCTGGAAGAGCTTTAGTGAAAGGATCTGCCAGGTTGTCCTCTGATGCAATCTTGGTGACAGCCACTTCACCTCGCTTTACGATTTCTCGTATCAGATGGTACTTGCGCTCTATGTGTTTACTTGCCTTATGGGCTCATGGTTCCTTCGAGTTTGCAACTGCACCACTGTTATCACAAAAGATTGTGATAGATCTTGGCAAACCAGGAATCACATCCAAGTCCATGATGAAGTTCCTGAGTCATACAGCTTCTTTAGCTGCCTCTGAGGTTGCCACATACTCAGCTTCCATGGTGGAGTCCGCTATGCATTTTTTGCTTGACACTCCTCCAAACAATGGCTCCACCTCCTAAAGTAAATACAAATCCTGAGGTAGACTTACTCTTGTCCCTGTCTGACTGGAAATCCGAATCTGTATAACCCACAGGGATTAATTGGTCTGCCTGATAAACCAGCATATAATCCCTAGTCCGTCTCAGGTATTTTAATATATGCTTTACCGCATTCCAATGTCCCTGTCCAGGGTTACTTTGATATCTGCTAACCATGCCCACGGCAAAACAGATGTCTGGTCTCGTACATAACATAGCATACATTAGGCTTCCTACTGTCGAAGCATAAGGAATCGCCTTCCTTTCCTCTATCTCCTTTGATGTTTTCGGACACATCTCCTTGGATAGAGGAACTCCATGCCTGAAGGGAAGGAAACCCTTCTTAGAGTTTTCCATGTTAAAACGAGCCAGGACAGTGTCAATATATGAAGCTTGGGATAAGCACAACATCCTTTTCTGGCGATCCCTTATGACCTTGATCCCAAGGATGTGTCCCGCTTCTCCTAAGTCCTTCATATCAAACTGTTTTGACAACCAGACCCTTACGTCTGATAACACTTTGACATTGTTGCCAATTAACAAAATGTCATCTACGTAAAGTACAAGAAACACCACTACATTTCCGTCACATCTCTTATATACACATGACTCATCCGGACTTTGAGTAAATCCATATGACTGGATTACTTCATCAAAGCGAATGTTCCATGATCGCGAAGCTTGCTTCAATCCATAAATGGACCGATTAAACTTGTATACTAGATGCTCTTTGCCCTTTTCAATGAACCCTTCTGGTTGCTGCATGTAGATGGTCTCCTCAAGACTTCCGTTAAGGAAAGCTGTCTTGACGTCCATCTGCCATACCTCATAGTCCATATGAGATGCAATAGATAAGAGAATCCAGATCGACTTAAGCATGACTACCAGTGAAAAGGTCTCCTCATAATCGATACCCTCTTTCTGAGTATACCCTTTCGCAACAAGCTTAGCTTTGAAGGTCTCAACCTTCCCGTCTGATCCTCTCTTTCTTTTATAGATTCACTTGCATCCAATGGCTTTTACACCATCGGGTAGTTCTACTAGCTTCCAGACATGATTAGAATCCATAGATTCTATCTCAGAGTTCATTGCCCTTTGCCAAGAATCTGCATCCTTATCTTGGAGGGCTTCGTCATAGGTCCAGGGATCCGGTTCATGTTTACCAAAGACCAAGTCTGAAGACTCTCCCAAAAACATGAACCTTTCAGGCTCTCTAACAACCCTCTCACTGCGATGAGGCAACACCTGTGTATCTTCTGTGACACGCGGTGCAGTGACTTGTGGTGTATCCTCTTGTACAATTGGTCCTAAGGTTGGAACGTCCCCTCTTAACTCTTCAAGCACTAGTCTACTCTTGGGCTTATGGTTCATCACATAGTCTTCTTCTAAGAATCTGGCATTCATGCTAACGATTACCTTCTGATCCTTAGGATTATAGAATAGACCACCCTTCGTTCCTCTAGGATAGCCTACGAACAAACATACCTCCGTACGAGATTCCAACTTATCAGTATCTCCCTTCAGCACATGTGATGGACTACCCCAAATGCGAACATGTCCTAGACTGGGCTTGCGCCCAGTCCACAGTTCTGTTGGAGTAGATGGAACTGACTTAGACGGAACCAAGTTCAGTATGTACGCTGCTGTTTCCAGAGCATATCCCCAGAACGAATCAGGTAAGTCTGAATAGCTCATCATTGACCTAACCATTTCCATAAGAGTCCTATTCCTTCTTTCTGCCACACCGTTCTGTTGGGGCATACCAGGTGCAGTCAGCTGGGACTGAATCCCAGCTTCTGATAGGTATGTCCTAAACTCTCCAGAGAGGTACTCGCCACCACGATCAGATCGTAGTGTCTTGATACTTTTACCTCGATGTTTCTCCACATCAGCCTTGAACTCCTTGAATTTATCAAAGCATTCAGACTTGCGGCGCATCAGGTAAATGTATTCATACCTCGAATAATCGTCAATGAAGGTGACGAAATATTCAAAGCCACCTCTAGCCTGGATTGACATAGGACCACATAAATCAGAATGAATCAGTTCTAGCACATCTTTGGCCCTATACCCCTTAGCCTTGAAAGGCCTCTTGGTCATCTTACCTTATAAGCAAGACTCACAGGTCGGGAAGTCTTCCACCACTAATGAACCCAATGGCCCATCAGCTATCAATCTCTGAATCCTACTAAGGTTAATATGACCAAGTCTAAGGTGCCAAAGATATGTCTGATTCATCTTAGAAAGCTCCTTTCTCTTATTTAGGTTAGACGATGAGCTATTGACCTCTGTGGGAGTCCTTGGTTCTAGAGTGTATAGATTGCCAATCATAGTACCCGAACAGATAATCTCTTTATTTCTTTTTATAACAACTTTGTTATTGAAAGCAACAGAATATCCATCCATAATTAACTTAGAAACTGAAATCAAATTCTTTCTAAATGTGGGTACATATAAGCAATCTCTCAGAACTAATACTTTATTTCTCTCAAAAGACAAATAAAAAACTCCCACTGAAACTGCTGCCACTTTCGTAGCATTGCCCATATAGACCACGATTTCTCCTTCAGTTAGTCGTCGGGTTTCCTGGAACCCCTGCAGAGTATTGCAGACATGGTCAGTGGCTCCCGTATCTACACACCAAGTATTGGTAGATAGCACCGCTAAACATGTTTCAACGACTAAGCACGAAGAAATACCTTTATCTTGACGACGGGGACAGTCCGCCTTCCAGTGTCCAGTTTGCTTACACGTGAAGCACTTGCCTTTTGGCTTCTTCACGCTAGTCCGATGTCCCTATGATGTAGCTACCTTCTTGAACCCTCCTTGTTTCTTCTTCTTCTTGCCTTTCGGCATAGAAGAGGAAACCCTTTGAGTCACTAAGGCCTGCGAGTTCTGACGAAAGAGCCCCTCTGCCGACTGGAGTTCTCCCAGGAGTTCCCCCAATGTATACTTATGCTTATTCATGTTATAGTTGAGCCGGAACTGCTCAAAACTCCTAGGCAGAGATTGGAGTATTATATCGACCTGGGATTCCCCGTCGATAGATCCTCCAAGAACCTCAATCTCGTTGAGGTGGGCCATCATCTTTAGGACATGATCCCTCACGGGTGTCCCTTCGACCATAGTGGTCGTCATCAGATTCTTCATCGCCAGCTGCCTAGCGGCACGACTCTGGTGCCCGAAAAGCTCCTGAAGGTTCAACATCATATCACAAGCAGTGGGCATGGCCTGATGCTGATGTTGCAGTACATTCGACATAGATGCCAGAATGTAACACCGCGTCATCTCATCTGCCTTAACCCATTTCTTGTAATGCTCCTTCTGCCCTTCACCAGAATTGTCGCTAGGCTTATCAGGACATTTTTCGGTGAGCACAAATTTGTACTCTTCAGCCGTAAGGACTATGTCAAGGTTTCTCTTCCAGTCAATATAGTTGGGTCCAGTAAGTTTATTCTCCTTAAGTATTGTTGCTAGTGGGTTAAAAGCCATTTTGAAAATCCTGAGAATCACAACACACACTACTTTAGAAATCGAAAATAAATTGATTCCTCACAACAATAAATTTTCGAAATCAACCAACACCTCTAACCACTGAGAAATTCGCATGCCACGATCGTGTGGACGTATACGAATTTCCACATTCGTAAGAGGAGGTTTTACCCATTAATCTTACTATCTTGTCAACCTAACTTTTTGACAAGTAAGATCAATAGTTGGTTCACTTCGGCTCTGCAAAATAATAGTAGTGACTCCGATGGGGAGGATACTATTATTCGCATCTAAGTGTTCACCATTACACGACACTGAGAAAATTATCTCTGATTATGCGCCTTCCGATGGGGAAGTACACACGCTCTTTAACAATTTTCTATAGTCTTTTCCGACCTAGTGAACCGCAGAACAAATCCATCCGATGGGGAGGAAGGCACTCAGAGCCGACACGCAGACTTGTTCGCACCACTTATCGGATTGTAATGGAAGTCATGGGACCCTTAGGGTCCCTCTCCCACTTAGTAATTTATCACGAGGAATTTTAACTAGCACAACCACACAACCAAGCACATAACCAACATATGAAAAATAGAAAATCTTAGATTTTCCAACATTCACGGTCTTGGTCTATAATGCGTCTCCAGTCGTATCGTCACCTCGTCAACCCCGAGGATTTATTAATTACAATACTTTGCAAAACCATTCACACAATCATTATTTGGCCATGACAAGTTGGAATCTCGTGCCTGCAATACAAAGTTAGCCTACGCACATCCACATATCATCCAGCTAAATAAAATATATGAAAATGCAAAAAATTAACTAATCCTCAAACACATAAAGCCGGAAACCTCAGCTCTGATACCAATTGTTGGGTATGGCTTGGTGGGTTTCCTAAGCGGATACCTGGTCGATCCGAGAGACCTCTCTATGCCTACGGATTAAAAAATTTAATCTGAATAGAGTGTCGTTTACCATCGACCATCTCGTGCCGTATCGAACGATTCAAATTGCAACTTAGCCAATTACCAAAATTGGTCTTGCAATTTGCTCGACTGTTCGACCGCGGAAAAGGTGACGAGTTGATCGCCGGCTTTTGTGTTTATGGTCGAGGTCCAGTTAAATAATTATTGACTATGATTCGTAATCAAAATAATTAAATAACAAATATGAAATGACGAGGCAATTGAATAAGGTACAAATAAGAATGAAAGGAGCCAAGGAAGAATATACCTTCCGTTACCTTACGATCTTCTACCGTATAACCCTCCCCTCTTGGACGTCGTGTGGGCAACGATCTACCAAGAACCGAGGTCACCAAGTCGATCCCTTCTCCTTGCGCCAACCAATCCCTAACAAAAGGGCGCCGCCAGTCGCTCCAAGGAGAAAATCCAAATACAAACCCTACTAATCCTCTCCTCCTCTACCACAACTTGTCTGAGCAACTTCGCTTGGAGAAGAAATTTCTCCACCAGTTGTGCCGTGAGCAACTTTGCTCTCTCCACAAGTTGCCGTGAGCAACTTTTCTATTTTCTCTCTTACCTCCACAAGTTGCCGTGAGCAGCTTTTATAGGAGAAGGCCACCAAAGAGCATGAGCATGCGTTGTTTCATCCAATTAATTGCATGTGTTTCATGAGTTTCCAATTAAGCCAATTAATTGCATTCATTGCAATTAATTAGAGAAAATGCATCCAATTAATCATGGAGGAAAACACATCCAATTGGAGAAAACACATCCAATTAAAAATTAATTGCCGCATGCAATTAATCGCGGAGAAGAAGCCGTTTGTAATTAATCGGTGAAGCGTTTTTCCTAATTGCATGCCATGCAATTAATCGGAGAAGGATTAATTGCCGCATGCAATTAATCGGTGGAGATACTTTTCCTAATTGCATGCCATGCAATTAATCGGTGGAGAAGGCTTGGAGGAGTTCTCATTGCATGCCGATGCAATTAATCGCCGCATAGAGAAAAAGAGAGAGAGGAGGAGAGGAGAAAAGAAACCTAGGATTTTTTTGTATTCCATTAGATTTTCCATCAACTTGGTTCCATGCCACCATAGGGTATATATAGAGCTACGATAGGGACCATGAGGAGGAGCTGGATCTTGGCCCGCTAATGGACCCAGTCCATTAATGAGGATCCATTCCACTAAAGGGCCCTCATTGACTTATCTCACCAACCCCCATATTTACATATGAGCTCCACTTATTACGAATCGTCCATCCCCCGAGTTTAAGATTTCGAATGCCCGTTAATTAATTAAATTACTGACAATTTAAATTAATTAACTTCTGAATCCTTGACTAGTACCACTCGACCTTATCATCATGCCGGATCAAATCCACCTGCAGGGTTTAGCATGATGAACCTTTCGAGCTCATCAAGGGGGCATCATCAACCTGACTCACCAGGACACGGATTCCGTCAATAATCAGCGGCACATCATATTATTAATATTATCTCCCAACTTACCGGGCCTATCGATCTAACAGAATAGATCTCGCCCATTGGTAAATTAAAGAAATAATAGTTAATAATATATGCCCGTTATTATATCGGGATTAAGGGATCGTACTCCATAATAAAGTCTGAGGTCCTATCCAATTATCGAGTCAGTACAAATTGGATAACCTCGTGTTTTGGTCCTGCTCAATGTACTCAAAGCACACTAGTATAATCCTATGGTCAAGACCAACCACACCTAATTACACTACAACCATTCCGATGGGTTGTCCAATTCCATCTCGGTTGTGTGCCTCTATTTATACTAAGCAAGGAACTGATAACATGATCTTCCGTGTGACACCACACACCATGTTATCTACAATGCAAAGTAATTGGACTTCATGCATGTACTAATATAAACAGGCACCTAGTGTAGTTGTGATTCTCTTTTCAAAATAAAGATGTTCATATATATATAAAAGAAGCATGTCTTTCAGTATACACATCTATCATTCAGTGCCCAGCTTCACTCACCAGGTCTTAGTGCCCAACTTCACTCACCAAGTCTTCGGTGCCCAGTCCTCGACCATGTCTT